>WNWK01045855.1:7500-14552 GCA_009830355.1 Cherax destructor | reverse complement strand
AATATTATACATGTTACTGTCTGACATTGTAATATTATAATGTTGTATGACTTTTTAATTTATACATTTACAGTCTGACACTTGTAATAATATACATTTACAGTCTGACAATTGAATATTGTACATTTACAGTCTGACACTTGTAATATTATACATGTTACAGTCTGATATTCAATTTATATATGTTCTTCTGACACTTGTAATATTATCATGGTTTCGACACTTGTAATATACATGTTACTGTCTAATTTTTTTAATATTGTACATGTTAGTAATATTATACATGTTACTGTCTGACACTTGTAATATTGTACATGTTACAGTCTGTAATAATATTGGTAAATTCCGACAATGTGTTAAAAAAAAGGACACAAATGCAACTAATGTGACATTTTATTGGGGAACGTTTCGCTCCCAGGAGTTTCCCCAAGCCGTTACAAGGTTACATGGACACAGTGGGTATTATATACCCAAAGTGAGGTGAAATATAGTGGTGGTCGGGGGGGAAAGGAGTGTAGTAGTAGTAGTAATACAAAAGGTAAACAATCAATATGCACATGAGTAAAGGTGAAAAAAAAAAAATTGGGTAGATAAAATGGGTTAACAAATATTTTTGCAGGTTGAAATATAAAAGGCCTGTGGGTGTTCCACATCTAAATGTGTTGTGTTGAATTAGCAGGAAACTATGTGATGGTATGGTTAACTTTTTTCAGGAGATTTTTGCTAAGACTTCAGAGATGGGAAGCTCCCTTTTTTTTTGTTTAATTGTGAAAAACAGAGATAAGTGCTGATTCAAGGCATTTGCGTCTAGGAAATTAGTTTTTTGATTATAGTCGGGCGTCTTTAATTTCAGGATGATTTTTGGGAATTTGGGTTTCGAGGCGTTGTTCAGGTTATCTTTCCATTAATGTGTTCTTGATGCGTGTTTCGAGGTTTTTGCTTTCTCCTTAAATTCTGTCGCACCTCCACGGGTATAGTCGAGGGAAAGGGAAAAGGGGGAAGAGAATCCTTGATAAATAACTTATCACCCCTTAACTCCTACGGAAACAAGCGCTCAGTCGGGTCTCAAATTCCCACAAAAAACAAAAACCAAACTTCAACGAATTTAGCCCCAAAACCAAAAGATACAGTGACACAATTCCCCAGAAGGGTTATATCGGGCTTTCCCACCGCAGTTTTAAACCTTCCTAATTTCCCCGGGGATATATCAATGCCTGAAGGGCCTTGAAAATCCCAAATATTATCTCACCACCGCCGATAAAGGATGGATGTCATACTAAACCCCCAGTAAAACCCAAAATGATGGACCCCTGAATGACCAATCCACTTACGAACCCATCAACACACAACGGGGGAAACACTACAAAAGTTTTTTTAAAAAAAAAATACAAAACGCACCAGTGGGGAAAAAACTTCGCTTGTCCCAAAAACCCTAAACCAGCACACATTTGGGGCTTACCCAAGACCCATAACTTTTCCCCTCTCAGACCAATAATCAGGAAGGGGGTGCACCACCAAACCCGGTTTTTTGAAAAATCTTTCCCCTTCGGGGGACCATGGGCCCCTCATTTAAACATTCGGGACCTTCTCCCATCAAATCTCCCAGGGGAAACAAAAATAAGCATTTGGGGACGGGACCCTCTTTAAAGTCCCCACACAAGCCATGGGGTTCCCCGGCGAAAATCAATGGGGACCTTAACCCTTTTCCTTCCCCCCGGGATTTTGTTGACCTTATTGAACTCTGTTTAATTTCCTTTTTTTTTCAATAACGGGGTCTACAAACAAAAAAAGGCAGGGGAAGGGGTCCCCATCGTGGTCGGGGGTAACTTTACATGGTTTTGGCGAACCCGCCAAATCACCCCAAGCGTCCGGCGTTACGGGCGACGTCCTCGTAATCTCCCAAACGTTTTTATGCGGAATTTTGGCTAACGCAGGGGAAGGGGATCCGTTTTTACCGAAGAAAAGGCCAAGACAAACTACCCTTTTGACGTCCTCATCCAAAGTAGATAAAACCTAAAATTTCAATTTACCTAAAAACCACAAATAAAAAAGACCCCACACTTCATTCCGCGATACTAAGACCAAAAGAGGCATCATCATCGGTTCTTCCCCAAAAGCTTCCGAATTTGTGTCCGGTTTTTAGAGGAATGTCTAATTCAAAACCTTCACTGATTTAATTTTCCTTCCTTTTTTAAAATTTTAAGAAAAATCTTGATCATTAATTATCCACGCGTCCCCCCAAAAAGTTATAGTTCTTCCCCCAAAACCAGGTTGCATCCAACATTTCTAAAGTATTTGCAAAGTTAAAAATTCTTCCAGTACTTCTTTGGGTCCCAAAACAAAACCAAAACCATGAACCAGTCAACGCAGGGGTCACACTTTTTTAGGCTGCGAAATATGTGGGGAAAGAAGAAACCTCGAAAACGCATCAATGAACACATTAATGCCGCAGAAACGATAACCCAAAACGCCGCGTACAACACCGAAATTCAACAATCATCTCATGAAATTCAAAAAAAGCCCGACTAGTAATCAAAACTAATTTCCGTAGACCAAATGCCTTGAATCAGCACTTATCTCTGTTTCTAACACAATTAAACAAAACCAAAAAGCTTTTCCCTCCTGAAGTCTTGAAGAACCTCCCCAAAACAGTTAACCTCCACATAGTCTCCCCCCTAATTCCCAAGCCCTTGTAGATGTGGAACCTCCTAACCTTTTTTTTTAATTCCCCCAAAAAATTTTTCAAAAACCCCTTGTTATACTACCCCCAATTTTTTTTTTTCACCTTTTCTCATGTGCATATTGATTGTTCTACCTTATTGTTTTTACTATACTACTACTACTTATCACTCTCCTCGACCACCACTAGTATTTCACCTCCCCTTTTGAGATAAAATAAAACCCACTGTGTAAAGTAACTTTTAAAGGCAGAAATTGACGAAACGTTGCCAATAAAATGTCACTTTAGTTCATTTTCCCCTTTTTCTTAACATTTTACAGTTTTGTCACTTGTAATTTTATACTTTTTTCAGTTTTGAATTGAAAACATGTTACAGTCTGACACTTGTAATTTAATGTTACTGTCTGACACTTTTAATATTATACTTGTTAATGTCGCCCTTGTAAGTTATACTTTTTAACAGTCTGACACTTGTAATATTATACATGTTACAGTCTGACACTTGTTATATTATACATTTAAGGGGCTGACATTTTTAAAATTTAACCCCTTTTTTCTGTCTGACACTTGTAAGTTATTTAAAATGTTACAGGTTAAATTTTTTAAAAAAATTTAGTCTGAAATTGTAATATTATACATTTTTACAGTCTGACAATTGTAATATTTTTACATGTTACTGTCTGACATTTAATTTATACATTTTTGCAGTCTGACATTTTTAAAATTATACATTTACAGTCTGTCACTTGTAATTTTTTTTCATGTTACAGTCTGTCACTTGTAATATTATAATGTTACAGTCTAAAAACTTGTAATATTATACATGTTAACCCCAAACTTGTAATATTATACATGGTACAGTCTGACACTTGTAATATTATACATTTTACAGTCTGACACCTTGTAATATTATACATGTTACTGTCTGACTTTTGGTTTACATTTTAAAGTCTGACATTGGGGAATTTTAACATGTTATGTCTGACACTTGTAAGTTATACATGTTACAGTCTGACCTTGTAATTTTAAAAATTTTAAATTGACACTTGTAATATTATTATTTTTTAATTTTATTTTCGGAAAAAGTAAGGTAGGGAAGGGGCCCCAATTGACCGTCACTTCTTGGGTCTGTTAAAGCGAGCTGCGGCCCCCAAGTGCAACAGCAGCAGCAACAGGCAACAGTAAAAACAACGGCAGAAAAAATAACAACAGCAGAAAGTAACAACAGCAGCAGCGGCAGCAACGGTAACAAAAAAAACAGCAACGGAAAAAACAGCGGCAACGGAGCGGCAGCAGCCAGAAACCCGGGGGAAAATGGCAGGGCAGCGGCGGCAACGGTAACAAAGCAGAAGCGCAGCAAAAACCAAAAGGGGTTCCAACAAGCCCTTACATCACAGTGTATATGTCATAATACACAATGGATGATAAACAAGTGATTAATGGAGGGAACTTGTCAAGGCTTTAAAAGACTGTGCCCAGAAATGTCTTGTATAAGCATTCCTCTGGGGAACCCCCAGAAAAACCTTCCCCTTATGAAGTTGGATGATTCTTAAAAAAAAAAAATATTCCAGTAACAAAAAAAATTTTTAAAAAAACACAAAAAGAGATGATTGACAAGGGTCCAGATGGATCAAGTTTGTTTTTCTCTGATTTAGCATCAAACTCGCCTGTAAGGATGTAGCTCCAGTCAGTGATCAAAATGGTAGCTAAAGGAAAGTAATGGAGTATTACATTTTTAATAAAGAAAAAGGAACAATTTTTTTTTCGTGGTCAACCAAGTTACTTTTGAACATTAAAAGAAACTTAAACAAACTTCGGGTGTTGTTAACTGGTTGTCTTAAACATCGGAAAAAAAGTATGTGAGGGACGAGGCTGAAGTAACAACGAGATCAAAAGATGAAATGTCCTGGATAAAATCACGACTGAATTTTGGGGAAAAGGTTTGGGCTGATGTATTGTAGTGATGAGGGGGAAGCGTCATTGATTAATGACAGTCGTGACAAACTTAAGAAGATTTCCAAAAATCAACTATTTAACCCGGGGTTTCATCACTAGTGACTTGAAACTTAAAGAAAAAAAAAATCTTTGTAGATATTGGGGTTTAAACATGGACAACGTGGAGGTCAAGGTGAACTATAAGTTATCAACATCTTCTTAAACTTGTTCAGAAAACAGCACCATCATCTACAAGCACTGTCTCACAAAAAGCCTGACTACAGCCCCCCATCATCTAAACACTGTCTCGGGGCAACAGTACCGGGCTACAGCAGTACCACCCCTCTCAAGCCCCTTCTCACAACAACAGTACCAGACTAAAGCAGTACCATCATCTACAAAACACTGTCTCACAAAAAAGGGCCCCGACTAAACACCACCATCATCTACAAGCACTGTCCCCAGAACAACAGTACCAGACTACAGCCCCCAAAACATCTACAAGCACTGTCTCACAAAAAGTACCAGACTACAGCAGTACCATCATCTACAAGCACTGTCTCCAAACAAAAAGGTACATCTACTCCCCCCTTAAAAATTTGGGGGAAGGTCTGGTTTTGGGTACAAGTCTACTTTTAGTGAAGAGTAAAGATGAATGGACTCAGGATGGTAAAAAAGGGAATATTAGTGGTTTTTGATAAAGAGTTCCCCCTGTGGGGACATCCCCGGGCCCAACAATGCCCCCAAAACCCCTCCTGGACAGACGATCCCCAAAAGGCCAAAAAAGGGAAAATTTTTCCGAAACTGATGAAGTTTTTAAGATCTTAATTATAATTGGGCCTTAAAGAAGACAATGAAAGTTCGGAAAACTAGTCCAGAGTCTATTGCAAAATTTTTAAATATTTTTAAATTTTTTCTGTGCACTTTAGACCAAAAAAAGTTGAGAACTTTAGGAGAACAACCCCCGAAGAGTATATTGTGAAACATGCTACACTACATGGTATATCTAAAAACTTTTTGACAATTTTGCGTCTGAAAAACCGGGTTTAACCCCCCCCCGCATCAAGATCCCAAGGTGTTTGCTTGACAGAATGTAAAAAAAATTTTTCTAAAAAGCACTGATCATCTATTCTTAATTTTTTTTCCCAAATTTAAGAAAGAAAAAATGGGGAAGATATTCACACTTTCACTAGACTGGAAAGGGGGCGGGACTTTTAATTTTTTTTTAAAATAGGGGAAAAAAAAATACCCGAGCGTTCATAAGATCCATCCCTACAAGCAGTCATATGTCAGTAAAAAATTTTTAATTTTGCAGGAGTC
Organism: Cherax destructor; assembly: GCA_009830355.1. Lineage (NCBI taxonomy): Eukaryota > Metazoa > Arthropoda > Malacostraca > Decapoda > Parastacidae > Cherax > Cherax destructor. The sequence continues at coordinate 8,617 of WNWK01045855.1, read as the reverse complement.
CCCGATTTTAAAAGTGTCTTGCTGCCAACATCGCACCTTTATGGACAATCAAAATTTTGATAAAAGCGGAGGGACCGAATAAAATATTAATCACAAGTGGCGGATTCAAATGGGAAGTCCGACAATAATAGAGAAAAACAAGCTAAACCATTTTTTTGGACCTTCTTTTTTTGTTGCCTTCATCAAGTTACAAAAAAAAGTTTTCCCCTGATGAAACCGACAAATTGCAAATCTGGGTATCTATATTCTGAACGTTTCGCCCCCCAGTGGCTTTAAATACCATACATGGCGGACGGAAAAAGGGAGGTCTCAGTCTCGCAGCTTCCTAGAATTATGTTGGAAGACATAAAAAGGACGAGGTAACCCCCCTCCCCCTAAAAACAGGTGTTGACAACAGCAGTCTTGCTAAAGCTGAAGCACAAGGGGAAAAACGACCCCTATGCGGGTCAGAGGGGGTTAAGAAAAAAAAGGCACCGTCTTGGCGGACCTACCAGTGGAAGAGGTCATCACAAAAGTAAAAAATTTAGGGGGTGGAAATCCCCAAACCCGAGATTCCATGATGTTGCTGTGTCTGAAAAGTAACTTATCAATGGTATACGGACAAGATGATAATTAGACGTTGGAAACATCTGGGTGTCTTAATTATTTGGTTTTCGCCCCCAGCTGCGGGGTAGAGGTGGGGGAAAAACATTTGTGTGTAATCGGGGTCTGCGGAACTGCCCGGGGGAGGGCACCGGTAAACCCCACGTTAACATGTCTCCTGATTGCTGCCCCATACGTTGACCCCATTTTTCTCTACCTTTTTGGGCTGACCCAGGAAACCACGACCAACAAATATAAAAACCCCCAAAGAATTTTGGACCCTTTTGGAGAGGACATTCAGGGACAAAAAAGGTTCCCGGCCCCCAAGATTTTACCAAGTTGTTGCCCAATTGAAACTTCAAATAAAAAGTCCCCAAAAAAACTTCGCGTCTTTTTTTTACAAGACTTTATTGCAGACGCTTCGGCCCGGGGGCCCCAGGCAGTCATCTGCCTTTTTCCCAGACAAGACCCCCCTAAAATTATGTGCCAGTGGTCACAGACCGGGGCGGTGGCGCCCCCTCTTCAGGTATAGTAG
>WNWK01045855.1:0-2500 GCA_009830355.1 Cherax destructor | reverse complement strand
GAACTCTCTCACTTTTTAAAGGGGAACTCTCCCACCTGAATCTCTCCCAATGAAGATAACCCCCCACCTATAAAAGGAACCCCCCACCTATGAAGGAAACTCTCCCACCCAAAAAGGGTTTAACTTTATGAAGGAACTCCCCCTATGAAGGTAACCCTTTTTCCCCCCCTAAAGGGTCCCACCATAAAGGGGAATTTTCCCCCATGAAGGAACTCTCCCCCCCATGGTCCTCCACCCTAAAGGAACTCTCCCCCTTTTGAAGGTAACTCTCCCCCCCATAAAAAGGAATTTCCCCCCCAGAAGGTTACCCAGCTCCCCCCAGAGGTAAATCCCCCGCTAAAAAGGGCCACAACTATTAACACCAATGAGTTTGTTTATCAGGTAACAAAAACCCCCCCCGCCTAAGGCGCCCCCGAACCCTGAAAATATCCCCGGGGCCCCGCTATGTGACGATCCTTTTTTTTTTTTTTTCCCCCAATGGCGGGGAAAAAACCAACATGTCATTCTTTTGATGTGACGTTACACAGGGGTGTCCCGTAAGTCTGGAACCGTAGGAAAAAAAGAAAAAACTTTTAAGGGATTTTTTTTCCCCGGAAGGTGTTAACTTTCCCCCATTAACAATGGTACATAAACATTAAACTGGATGCGTTTTTTCCTTCCCCCAAGACATCAGGGGGACCTTCTGAATGAAAAAAAATTATTTTGTTTTTTCTTTTCCCCGGGGAGTTGGACCAGAAAACCCCCCGGCCTGGGTTTTAATGCCCAAAAAACCCAGCGGGGGCTCATCCCCCACAAGACCCAAATTGGAGAGCATAAGAACAGTGGGGGAAAGCGGGGGGTCCACTGGGGCCCTAAAAAAAGTCAAGTTTTCATTTCCTTCGGAGAAAAAAAAAAAAAACCATCACCAGCATGAACAAAAACCCCGGCATCCATGCAACACTACTGGAGGGGGTTTACTTTCTCCTTAAAAATGTTAAAGACTCCAAAGGAACCCTTTTTTTCCCCAAAAACCCCGGAATTTTTTTGGGGCCTGAAAACCCGGTAGGGCATCACGGTACCCCCAACCCCCGGTAAGGGGTCACGGTACCGTAAAAGGGAGGGGGATCATGGTCCTGTCCCATGGTAGGTAATCATGGTATTTTTGCCCATGGGGGCACATGGATATGTAAAAAAGTACCACGTAGGGCATCACGGACCTGAAAAAAGGGGGAGGGGAAATTGGGCATCACCCTTCCCTTAAATAATGTGGTGGCATCATGGAAAATTTTTTCCCATTTTTGCATAAAAAAAAGGAAAAAAAACCGGAAAAGGAGGGGAATTGGGGAAAAAAGGGGAAAGGGGGAAAAAGGGGAAGGGGGAAAAAAAAAAAGGGGGGGAAAAAAAAAAAAAAAAAGGGGGGGGGGGGAAAAAAAAAAAAGGGAAAAAAAGGGGAAAAGAAAAAGGAAAAAAGGGGGGGAAAAGGGGGGAGGAGAGAGAGAGAGACTAAAAATTAACTTTTTTTCCTGACTTGTGGGGGCCCAGGATGTCGTCGTTGCTTCCTTGACCTTACCTCTCCCTGTGTATTACTCCTGCCCATTGTCCACCCCATGCCAATTCCCCCTTTAGATTCCCTTTCCCCCTTTCCTTTTCCCCCCACATACGTATGGTGATGCATAAGGCTTTTTTGGCCCCAAACCAATACCATCACAACCTAACTGATCAGGCCCATCTCGGAAAAATTTTCCCCGTTTCCTCTTTTGAACTTCCTACTTTGGCTTCGGCAAAAATTTCTTACATCTGGGGAAATGGTGAAAGTCTTTGGGGGGGTCACATATATCCCCAAGTTTCCCTACCCACTGGCTGCCCTCTCGATTATGGGGGGCCCACTGTTTTTTGTCCAGATCAAAACCAATAATGTGAGGCCCCCAGCCCCGGTGATGTTGTTCCTGTCTGCCTGGCCAATGCAACCTGGTCCAAACCACTTCCCCTTTGGTGGCTACTTTTAATTTTAAAATTGTACATAATGATGAAGGAATATACTGACAAAAAAAAAATAACCCCCTGTTTTTTTTTGCCCCTTTTCCGCTAGATTGCTCTTTTTTTGCCGACTTTGGTTCCGCCAGGGTGCACAGCCCTTTTTTAAAAAACCTGTGTTCTGAGTCTTTCACCACGGATGGTGCACAGTGTTCCTAATTTTCCCCATGGGCCCCCCCTTTATTCACACTTTTCCCTCTCCTCCGCAGTTGTAAAGGTTAGCGGGGATAACGGGACTGACACTAGATTTTTTCCCTTATATATAAAAACTTTTCCCGTCTCCTCGTGCAGGCACCTTCCTCTAGCTTACTGCATTCTCTTACCTTTCTTTAGGAGAAAAAAGAATGAGTTTCAATAACGGAAGTTTACAACATATTACAGTTATCTTGGGGTTTTTTTTCCCCCCATCTTCATTTGTGTCGAATGGAAAAAATTTCGATTTTGGCTTAAATAGCAACTCTTCCCAATAAGGCAAGCGAAAAATTTT
>WNWK01045854.1:0-14552 GCA_009830355.1 Cherax destructor | reverse complement strand
CCCTTCCTTTTTTATACATGCTTGTTCTTCCAATTTTTTTACTAATCTGGGGGAGGAACTGTGTCGAAGGCCTTCCCAGTGGGGGAAAATGAAACCCCCACCTTTCTCTCTCTTTTTACCCTTTACTTTATCATAAACCTAGGAGGTTCGAACGGGATTTGTTTCCCCCGGAATTTTCTGTCAAATCCGCGCCGAGGTGTCCCCCTTTTTTTCCTGATGATTTTTCCAAACTTCACATATACATGTAAGTAAGGTCTATATTTAGTTTTTTTCTCCCCCCTTTTTTTTAAAGGGGGATATTTTGGCCTTCTTCCCCCCAGGAACGTCCTTTTTCCGGATGTGTTGAATATTATGGTAATACCCCCTTTAGTACCTCGCCCTTCCCCCAAAAAACCCCCAGGGGGAATATTGTGGGACCCAGGCACTGTTGTCTTGGTTTTGTTTTTTGTTTACAATGACTCCCAAGTTTTTTTTCACATTCTGTATGACGCTCTCCACCTAGTTTAAAAAATTCGGGGATATTTTCACCCCCAAAAGGACTAGTCCCTTTTTTTTGTCCAATTGAATTTCATCTGCCATTTTTCAGACCAAGACATTAGTTTGTCCAAATCCTCCTGGAGTTCACTGGTACCCCCCTCAGAATGAATCAGGGGGCCTTTTTTTTGTATCATCAGAAAATTTTCCCCCAGGTCCTTGTAATTCCTTCATAAAATTTTATGAAATTATGAACAACAATGGACCTAAAACCCCCCTTTTGTGGAACGCCAAGTGACAAACCCCTTTCAGATTTGACTCCATTAATAGAAACTTTTCATCTATTGGTAAGCCATGTCTCTATCCTTAGAATTTTACATTTGGTATCTTAATAAGAGAATTTTTTTCGCTTAAAAACCCCCCAAAGCCCTTTTTTTCCCCACATTGGTCTGTGACACCTCCTACGACTGTTGCACCTCTCCTGCCTATACTTTCCAAAAATTTTGTATTTTTTTACAAGATTGAGGGGCTGACAACATCGACTCAAGGTTGAGGGACTGATTACCTCATACATTTTCCGAAAATTATTAGTCAAATTTTGTCCTGCATTGTTTTGGGGATGTACCAGGTGCTTCGGCTCCTCAGTTCCCTGGTTTTGGGGCCAAGTGATTCTTCTCCTTTAACGGCCTGGTGATGGCCAGGTACTTTCGGCTCATTCAGTGCCCGGTGATGAACCATGAGCTTCACCTCCTTCAACCCCCCGGTGATGGATCATTTTTTTCGGCTCTTTAGTGCCCTAGTACTGGAGCACTGTATTAACATCCCCGGGGGGGCCCGACTATTCAACATCTTACCAGAAGATATCCCAAACTCGGCTGGAAAACCCCGGAAAAAAGGGCAAGTATTTTTTACGGGGGCCAGATCACCAGGCTGTGATGGATATGTAGGGCAGTGGACCTCCAGCAAAAAGCCTGGTTGACCAGGAAAAAAATAGGGAGCCTGGCCCATTGCCGGGGCCTTAGGGAAAATTTTAAAAATAAGAACAAAGAAAGGGGAAAACTGCAGAAAGGGGCCCCCCCGGCCCTACAAGGCAGGTCCTTATAAAACCACACCCAAGAATTTTTTCCCCGTTGAAAAAATCAAACCCCGCCCCCCCATCTATATTTGTCCAATTCTTTTTTAAAACCACCCAAAAGGGGGACCCCTATCAAGTAAATTTGGGGAAAATTGTTCCACGCATCTACAACTCTGTTCGAAAAAGTTTTTCATGTCCTTTCAAATCTAAATTTATCCAATTTAAATCCGTTATTTCTGGTTCTTACTTGGTTCGATATCCCGTATTTTATTAATATCTCCTTTGTTTATGCCCATCACCCCCTTTACACCCGATGATATTCACCTCATTCTACGCCTCCAGAGAGGGGGAAATTTAACGTCTAAGTCTATTTTCATACGGGAGATTTCTTATACTGTAAAAACATTTTAGTCATTCTTCTTTTTATGTTTCCAATGAATCTATATCCATCCTGAGTAAGGGGGCCAAAAAGAGCTGCATAATCCAAATGAGGTCTCACTAGTGATGGTTTTTGCTGTGGGGAAAAAAATTTTGGGGGTTTTGTTGTTTTCTTTTAAATAAATCCCAGTAATCTGTTAGCCTTATTAAAAATTAGGGACTGTTGTCTTGGCTTTAGATTCCCGCTTACCATGACTCCCCCGTCTTTTTTTCCCCCCTGTATGATCAAGCCACTTCACAAATTTTTTTAAAAAATTGAGGGATATTTTCATTACCAAGGACCTTACACTTGTCCCCCAAAATTTTTCTTCATCTGCCATTTTGAGACCAAGACATTAATTTGTCCAAATTTCCCGGGGTTCACTGGTATCCTCCCAGAATGAATCATACGGCCTATTTTTTTTTATCAGCAAATTTACTCATGTCACTTGCAATTCCTTCATCAAGGCATTTATGTAAATTATGAACAACAACTTTCGAAACTCTTCAAAGGTTTTATCAAAGGTAAAGGTATAGTGATGGACCAGGTGCTTCAGCTCCTTTGGGTCTTGTGGTGGACCAGTTGCTTTAGCTCCTTCATTGAGATATCCAAAGCCCTTATTTATATACCCTTTGTTAATACCCACCATTGTAAACCCCATCATGTCCCCCCTCATTCTTCGTCTTTTTTTTGGGTTTTCAATTTCTTCATACAGAAGATTTCAATGCTATGTAGTAATTTAGTCATTTCTCTGAATATTTTCTAACGAATTAATATCCATTCTGTAATATGGTAAGAACTGAGCTGGTAATCAGGGGAGGCCTTACAAGATGTATATAGCTGTAATATAACCTCTGGACTTCTGTTGCTTACACTTTTGATAAAACCCAGTAATCTGTAATCTACGAGTGCCATACGAGTGCCAGCACCTCCCTTTGAGTCCAGCCCCTCACCTCTACAAGTCTGCCCTCACCCTTCGAGTGCCAAGAGGGCAGCCCTCCCCACAAGTGCATGCCCTCACCCCAGGGCCAGCACTCACCTCTACGAGTGCCACCTCCCCCAGATGCCAGCCCTCACCAATACAGTGCCAGCACCTCACCTTACGAATACCTATCCCCCGCAGTTTATCTGCACATGCGCCTGCAGTTTATCTCAATGTCCCCAAGGGGAGTGTCACTCACCTGCTTCCCCCTCCTACCCTTCCCAAACCTTTTCCCAATTTTACCCCCTTTCCCATCCTTCCCATCCCCATCTTACCGACGCTCAGGTCAACCAGGTCCAGCTTCCATTATAAACTAAAATTCAAGATCATATTTTTTTTAGAATATTGATATATTAGAAAATGGTGCATCAAGTGAGCTTTGAAGACTTATCCTTTGAAAACTGGTTTTCACTAATTTTTCGTGTTGAGACTCTTCTTCAAAATGTCTTACAAGATGGCAATGCAAATTTCTGTTTGTGGATGCTGGCAGTGGGAACATTTTGGAAACATTGGGTTGTTATTATCAGTTCTTCGATCCATGGGTTCATGATTTAGAAAAGGGAAAACGATCTCAGAAGAGGTTGATCAAGTCCTGCTTGCCAGCCAATGTTATCTTTTTCTCTCTCAACTGTGTTGATTTTTGGAAATAAGTGACACTCAAAAACAAGAGACAAACACCGATGTCGACCCCGTTTGGGTCCAAGGGGCTGCCCCTCATTGGTCGCGTCATCACCGCTTGTGAAGTTATAGGGAAATACAAAAAACCAAAACACTTCTTCTTGGTTTTATCACGCTGCCATGAGGCCTCTACTCCCTTACAATGACTGTTTTTTGGGGGGCTCATCTCAGTTTCAATGAGTGCCATGGGACTGATGCACCAGTCAAACTCTGGGGGAGAGGAACCAGTGATACACGAAGATGGATATGGTAGGAAACACAAAAAAAAGCAAACGTAACAGACGTCACAAAAAATGTCTGGGGGAAAAAAATGACCAGGACCAAAAGGATAAAAGGCGAGCAAAAGAAGGCAAAAAAAGAAAAAGGGGATAGAGACACTTTACGACACTAACTAGCTTATAGGAACTGCCCTCCGAGGTGCATGTAGCCAAAAAGGCATATACAAAATAACTGACCCTAAGAAGGCAGAGCCAAAAAAAAATCTGGGAAAAAGGCTAACGTGAAAAGTATCACTAATGGTAAAAAAAAGAACAACCGTGTTTGTGTGTGAGTCCAATTTATTTAATGCAGAAGAAAATATTTATGTTTAGTGAATTTTGTGAGAATATTATTTAATGAAGAAAATATTTGTTTAGGGAAATTTTTTGAAAAAATATTATTTAATGAAGAAGAAAATATTTATGTTTAGTGAATTATGATTTAGGAGTTTTGTTTATAATTAGTTCCTTTGTTCACATTAAGATATTTTTTGTTCATATTATGTTCTGGTGGAGTTATATATATTACTTGTGCTCAATGACATACATATTATTTAATTCATAAGAAACACTTGAGACATAGAATTTTCTGTAATTCATTCAATCACTAGTGTTTATATTTATATTACTGTGGAGAGGAAATGGGTTTGACAAATATGTTTGCTAGTGGGTAGTTTCAAATTTGGGTTGGATGGATTCATGAGTGAGAGGGGTTGGATTTGAGTGGGACTCGCAAGTGAGTGAATGGAATTGTCAAAGCTTGTTTCTTGGGTAGCATTGAAAATTGGGTTGAGCAAGTGTTCTGTTAGTGGGACGGATTGTGAAGGACCTGCCTAGTATGGGCCAATAGGCCTGCTGCAATGTTCCTCCTTTCTTATGTTCTTATGTTCTTATTACGTACTCTTAGGCATTGCTGTCTTGGTTTAAGGTTGCTGCTTACCATAACCCCCAAGTCCTTTTCGCAATTTGTTCTAGAGTCGGCAAACCAGACTGACCCACAGCAACGCGTGGCCGGGTACAGCTCCTGAAAACAGTGAACCCTACCATCACATAGTATCTCCTGCTAATTCAACACTAGCACATCGTAGATGTGGAACACTCCTACTGGCCTTCTCTATTCTAACCTCCAGCAGAAATATTTGTCTAACCTAATTTTATACTACCCATGTAATTGTTTTATCACCTTTACTCATGTGCAAATTGATTGTTCTACCTTATTGTATTACTACTACTACTACAACTTATATCACTACTACTTCTACCACCACTAGTATTTCACCTCATTTGGAGAGTATATATATACCCTCTGTGTCCATGTATCGCTTGTAACGGCTTGAAAAAGCTCCTGGAGAGCGAAACGTTGTGTGTGTGTGTGTGTGTGTGTACTCACCTAATTGTACTCATCTAATTGTAGTTGCAGGGGTCGAGACTCAGCTCCTGGCCCCGCCTCTTCGCTGTCTGCTACTGGGTCTCTGCTATCCCTGCTCCATGAGCTTTATCATACCTTGTCTTAAAACTATGTATAGTTCCTGCCTCCACTATATCTTTCTCTGGACTATTCCACTTCCTGACTACTCTGTGGCTGAAGAAATGCTTCCTAACATCCCTTTGACTCATCTGAGTCTTCAGCTTCCAGTTGTGTCCCCTTGTTTCTGTGTTCCCTCTCTGGAACATCTTGTCACTGTCTACTTTGTCAATTCTCCGCAGTATTTTGTATGTCGTTATCATGTCTCCTCTGACCCTTCTTTCCTCCAGTGTTGTTAGTCCTATTTCCCTCAACCTTTCTTCATAAGACAGACCCCTGAGTTGTGGAACTAACCTTGTCGCAAACCTTTGCACTTTCTCTAGTTTCCTTACGTGCTTGACCAGGTGTGGGTTCCAGACTGGTGCTGCATATTCTAGTATGGGCCTGACGTACACGGTATACAGTGTCTTGAACGATTCCTTGTTAAGGTAACGGAACGCTAATCTTAGGTTTGCCAGTCGCCCATATGCTGCCGCAGTTATCTGGTTGATGTGTGCCTCCGGAGACGTGCTTGGCGTTATACTCACTCCAAGGACTTTCTCCTTTGCCGAGGTTTGTAGCCTTTGTCCGCCTAGCTTGTACTGTCAGCGGTCTTCTTTGCCCTTCTCCGATCCTCATGACTTTGCATTTGGAGGGATTGAATTCGAGAAGCCAATTGCTAGACCAGATGTCGAGCTTGTCCAGGTCTGTTTGCAGCCCTGTCTGGTCCTCTTCCGATGTGATTCTCCTCATTATTTTCACATCATCTGCGAATAGAGACACTTCTGAGTCTATCCCGTCCGTCATGTCATTTACATATACCAGGAATAACACTGTTCCTAGGACTGACCCCTGCGGTACACCGCTCGTCACAGCGCCCACTGTGATACCTCACCACGCACCATGACCCGTTGCTGTCTCCATTTGACTTATTCCCTGATCCATTCCAGTGCCCTTCCTGTTATACCTGCTTGTTCTTCCAACTTCTTTACTAATCTCATGTGAGGAACTGTGTCGAAGACCTTCCTGCAGTCCAGGAAAATGCAATCAACCCACCCTTCTCTCTCTTGCCTTAACTCTGTTACTTTATCATAGAACTCCAGGAGGTTTGTTACACAGGATTTGCCTTCCCGGAATCTGTGCTGTCTGGTGTTTATTATCCTGTTCAGCTCGAGGTGTTCCACCATTCTTTTCCTGATGATTTTCTCCAGGACTTTGCACACTATACATGTAAGTGACACCGGTCTATAGTTTAATGCCTCTTTTCTGTCTCCTTTTTTAAAAATGGGGACTACGTTGGCCTTCTTCAATACCTCAGGTAGCTGCCCAGTTTCAAGGGATGTGTTGAATATTATGGTAAGTGGCACACTCAGTACCTCAGCTCCTTCCCGATGAACCCACGGGGAGATATTGTCCGGACCCATCGCCTTTGAGGTATCGAGGTCACTGAGTAACTGCTTCACTTCCTCCTCAGTTGTGTGTATGCCCTCTAGCACTTGGTACATTCCTTGTTGGTGACGAACCCCGTCCTGTCTACCCAGCTGCCTTCCTTCCTCCATTGTGAATACTTCCTTAAACCTCAAGTTGAGCTCCTCACATACCTCTTGATCATTACTTGTGAGTTCCCCATCTTCTCTCCTCAGCCTTATCACCTGGTCCTTGACTGTTGTCTTCCTTCTGATGTGACTGTACATCAGTTTCGGTTCAGACTTAACTTTCGATGCTATGTCATTTTCGTACTGTTTCTGGGCCTCCCTCCATACTTGTGCATACTCGTTTCTAGCTCTTCTACTAATCTCTCTGTTTACCTGGGTTCTTTGCCTTCTGTACCGTTTCCATTCTCTGATACTATGAGTCTTTGCCTCCCTGCACCTTTGGGTAAACCAGGGCTCTTTCTAGCCTTCCCATTTAATCCTTTGCCTCTGGGTATAAACCGTTCCTCTGCCTCCTTGCACTTTGCCCCTACGTATTCCATCATTTCATTTATTGTCAGTCCTTCCATTTCCCCTTCCCACTGAACGTCCTGCAGGAAAATCCTCATGCCCGTGTAGTTTCCTCTTTTAAAGTCTGGTTTGTCTCTATCAGTACTGTTTTCCCTCTCCACCTGTAGCTCTACAATGTACTCAAAGTTAAGCACCATATGGTCATTGGCTCCCAGGGGCTCTCGTGCGTTATGTCTTCAATATCTGAGCTGTTCAGGGTGAATACAAGGTCCAGTCTTGCTGGTTCATCTTCTATCTCTCTGGTCGTGTCCCTGACATGTTGGTGCATCAGGTTTTCCAGTACCAAGTCCATCATCTTGGCTCTCCAAGTTTCTGGACCCCCACGTGGTTCATGGTTCTCCCAGTCGATCTCCCTGTGGTTGAAATCTCCCATGACCAGTAGCTTCGCTCTGCTCATGTGTGCCTTTCTTGCCACCTCCGCCAGGGTGTCCACCATCGCTCTGTTGTTCTCATCGTGTTCTTCTCCTGGCCACCTGCAGTTCTGTGGTGGGTTATACATCACTGCAATGACTATCTTATGCTCCCCAGACTGGATGGTACCTACTATGAAGTCCCGTTCTCTACCCACCTCCATTCCTACCATTTCCTCGAATCTCCAATGGTGCCTTACACCTTACAAGCAGTGCAGTGTGTGTGTGTGTGTGTGTGTGTGTGTGTGTGTGTGTGTGTGTGTGTGTGTGTGTGTGTGTGTACTGATAGATTACAAAGACTAAGATTCGTTCTACAGTAATTAAATGCAATTTTAATTTTTTAAACATAAAACGTGAAATTAAACAAGTACATGAAGGGAAGGTAAATGACAATAAAATGTCTAGGTTAATAGATTCCCAAAATGTGTCTAAGGTAATTAACATTTATATAAATTAAGTATAAATGTACAATGGATGAAATAAGGACACATTAATAGAAAACCCACCAACAAAGATTTTTCAGAACTTAGATAAAATCTTTACGTAAGGATTGTTTCTTTTTCAACTTGTCCTTATTTCTGACTATTCTGGACACTGATATTGTCCAGGCGTCACGAAGAGGAGACTTACCTCTGGTAACCGGTATAACATTAGGGTCTTTCTCCTCAACGTCACGATGACCTCTGTTGCTGTCGTTCTTCGCCTGGATGTGGAAGCTGGAGACGTCGTTGTTGAGTCGTCCCCGGGTCATCCCCCTCCATGGTCGTCGCAACACCATCACCACCAACACCACCAGGATGCCGCCCCCCACCACCAAGACGATGGTTAGTGGTGGGTACAGCTCCATGATGGAGGGCAGCTCGCTGGCTCCTACCATCACCACCCCTACACAGCGAAAAGAAATGGTTATGTGTCTTGCAGGAGTGAAGGAATAAGTGTGAAGCTTCTGCAAGTTTTAAGATGAATCTGTGAGACTTCTGCAGGTGTTAGGAAGGAATTGTGAAACTTCAGCAAGTTTTATTACTATCAGTTAAAGTTATGAAGGCTTTTGGGTAGATTTTTAGGACATCTGTAGAAGTGAAGAAAGATCCGCGAGCTTCTGCAATAGAAAAAAACATTAACAATAAGATTTCTGCAGCAGTGCCGTAGGAACAATGAGACTATTCCAGGAGAAAAATAGGAAGGCTCAGAGGGAATCTTCTGAGGTTGATTCTCACATATCTATAATTGTTAATAACTGTTAATCACTGGTTAATGGTGGCAGACTCTCATAACTACAGTATGTTAGATAGATCGGGTCAGGGAGACTTCATCGTCTCTACTGCATGTTAATGACAGGTCAGTGGTGGTAGACAATATAATGAATATCAAAATGGCATGAAAAGATAAACACATAAGCAGTATAATGTGATCCTTTATTGACAACGTTTCGCCCACGCAGTGGGCTTTATCGAGTCACAAACATCTACCTGGATAAAAGATATATGAGTATTTATAGGATTTAGTCAGGTGATAGTTACAACCCAAGGTTGTAACTATCACCCTACTTTGAAGACTGTCACATGCAGCATTCTCCACCTGACTAAATCCTATAAATACTCATGTATCTTGTATCCATGTAGATCTGTTTGTGACTCGATAAAGCCCACTGCTTGGGCGAAACGTTGTCAATAAAGGATCATTATTAGGTGGTAATTTGACGGTAGTGACTTGTCCCCTGCTTTAAAAATAAGAATTACATTAGCCAACTTCCACATATCAGACACTACACCTGTTTGAAGAGATAAATTAAAAATGTTAGATATTGGTTCACAGAGTTCCATTTTGCATTCCTTAAGAACAGATGCAAAAAGCTCATCAGGACCCTGCGATTTATTTTGTTTCAGACGGTCTACTTGTTTCATAACCATTTCACTAGTGACTGTGATATTACATAATTTATCTTCTTCAGGGACACTATAAAAATTAATTACTGGGATATTATTAGTGTCTTCGTGTGTGAAAACCGAGAGAAAATAATTATTAAAAATAGAGCACATATCATTCTCATTGTCAGTAAAATGCCCAGAGTTATTTTTAAGGGGACCTATCTTATCCCTAACTTTTGTTCTATAAACCTGGAAAAAAACTTTTTGGGTTAGTTTTTCATTACCTAGCAACTTTAATTTCATAGTTCCGTTTAGCTTTTCTTATCCCCTTTCTAATGTTCCTCTTAATGTCAGTTTACTGATTTATAAGATGACCCTCACATCTATTTATGCGCCTATAAATTCCTTTCTTCTGTCCTAAAAGATATTTGAGCCTATTATTCATCCATTTTGGGTCATTTCTACTTGATCTAATTTCTTTATACGGGATAAATGTTCTTTGGGCAGCCTGTATAGTGTTAAGAAAACTGTCATATTGATACCTCTCTTCGTTACCCCAGTCCACAGTTGATAAGTGTTCTCTAAGCCTATTATAATCTGCTAAGCAAAAGTCTGGGACTGTTACTGAATTATCCCTACTATCATACATCCATTCATTGCTAAAGGTAATTGACTTGTGGTCGCTTGTGCAGAGTTCCTCTGTAATTTCTAAATTATTAACAAGGGTTTCCTTGTTTGCCAGAACCAAGTCAAGTAGGTTATTTCCCCTTGTAGGTTCTGTCACAAACTGCTTCAAAAAACAATCCTGAACTACTTCTAAAAAGTCGTTAGATTCTAAATTCCCTGTCAAGAAATTCCAATCAATCTGACTAAAGTTAAAGTCCCCTAGAATTACTACGTTATCGTGCCTTGTGGCCTTAACAATTTCCTCCCAGAGTAGTCTCCCTTGTTCCCTATCTAAGTTTGGAGGACGATATATCACGCCTAAAGTAAATTTTTCACACCCCTCTGAAAATTCTATTCAGATAGACTCTGTATGTATTATTTCAGACTTTATGCCCGTTTTTATGCAACGATTTAAATGATCACGGACATAGAGTGCCACCCCACCCCCCTTCCCGATACTTCTGTCTACTTGGACGCCCGATTAGCAATCAAAGAAACTAATTTCTGCAGACGCAAGTGCCTTGAATCAGCACTTATCGCTGTTTCTAACACAATTAAACAAAACAAAGGCAGCTCCATGAATCAATAGCCCTTCAACCCAGTCTTCCTGTAGATTGTACCTAAACCCAGGCTTACTGTACCTTGTACCTCAGCCCAAGCTCCATGTATCCAAATGACGACCATTGTCTTCAACCTACGCCTGGTTGTGCTCCTCCCCGCGCCCCCAGTACATCAACACTTTATTCCATGCATTCGTTAAAACAATCATGCCCATTGTACCTTAACCCACGTTCCTGTACCTGAAACTATGTCCCAGTACCAAAATCCACGCCACTTCTGCCTCATCCCACGCCACTTCTACCTCATTCCGCGCCACTTCTGCCTCATCCCACGCCACTTCTGCCTCATCCCACGCCACTTCTACCTCATCCCACGCCACCTCTACCTAATCCCACGCCACCCCAACCTCATCTCACGCTACCTCTGCTTCATCCCACGCCACTTCTACCTCATCGCACGCCACCTCCACCTCATCCCACGCCACCTATACCTCATCCCATGCCACCTTTACCTCATCCCACGCCACTTCTACCTCATCCCACGCCACCTCTACCTCATCACACGCCACTTCTACCTCATCCCACGCCACCTCTACCTCATCCCATGCCAACTCCAAAGGTATTTACATCAGAGATGTACAACCCTCCACTTAATGGGAAGAGATCAAGACAAGAGAATGATGAAAGCTACAGAACAATGTGAGATACATTAGTTGAGGTGATCAGAAGAGCCCGCATGTACAGTGGAAAGCTACTGGTCATGGGGACTTTAACCACAAGGAATTTGACTGGGAAAACCTAGATCCACATTGAGGAGCAGGAAAGTGGAGGGCTAAGATACTGGAGTTTGTAGTGGAGATCTTCATGCACTAACATGTTAGGGACACAATCAAAGAGAAAGAGGAGATGATGGACCAGCAAGGCTGGACATGGTATTTACCCTGAGTGGTTATGACGTAGGGGATATTACATACGAAAGACCCCTCTACAGTAGTGATCCCATAGCCCTGAGTTTCAAATAACTTTTGGAATTTACAGCAGAGAGTGAAACAGCACAAGAAGGATAGAAGCCAAACTTCAAAAGAGGGGACTACACAAGCATGAGGCAATTTCTGTATGAGGAGCAGTCGGAAGGAGAACTTGAGGAAAAGACAGTGAATGAGACAAAAGAGCATGTAGCTAGAAAGTTCAGGGAAGCAGAATAGAAGTTCGTACCCAGAGGCAATTGAAAAACTGTTAAGACCAGAGTGATCCCATGAATTACCCAGTGGTGTAGAGAGGCCAAATACAAATATAATAGAGCATGGGAAAATTATAGAAGACAAAGAACTCAAGTTCAGCTGAAGTGCAAGAAACAAATATACATGGTTAAGGAAGGAGACTCAACGGTAATTTGAGAATGACACAGCATCAAGAGATAAAGGTTGAAGAAGGAAAATATGGAACTCACAAAGAATGATCAGAAGGTCTGTGAAGCATTGAGCACGTGATTTTGGAAGGTTTTCTCACTGGAGACAAAAGACGTCCAGCAATCCGAGGCGGGAAAATGCACCTGCATGTGTTGGACACAACACACACAACCGAGAGGAAGTGAACAGACTGCTATGTAAGTTAGATACCTCGAAGACAGAGGGACCAGATAATACATCTACGTGGGCCCTGAGGGAGGAGACAGATGAACTGAGTGTGCAGTTATCATCAATATTCATTAAGTTTATCGAAACAGGGCAACTGCTAGAGGTGTGGAAGACATCCAATATAGTCCCAGTTTTTAAGAAACGAGGCAAACAGACATCCTTAAACTACAGACAAGTATAGTGTGAAGAAAAGAGTGGGTTCTTCCAAGATGGAAAATTCTGTTGTATAACCTTCTGGATTTGTACGAAAAGGAAAGAGAAGTAAGACAGGAACGGAATGGGCAGACTGGATTATCTTTTGACACAGTACTGCACAAGATACTGATACAAAACCTGAAGAGCAGGCAGGAATAAAAAAAAAAAAAAAAAAAAAAAAAAATGCAATGGATCAGGAAATATCTGACAGGCAGTAAATCATGAGTAATGCTCCATGTTGAGGTGTTGGAATGGGTGCATGTGATGAATGGGGTTCCGCAAGGTCAATTATAAGCTGGTGCCGTTTCTTGCACATGTGAATGACGTGACACAAGGGACAGTCAATTTTCTATGCTTGCAGATGACATAAAACTAATGAAGAGAATACAAGCGAATGAGGACCAAGAAAGGCGAAAAAGAGATCGGGGAGAGGCTACAAGCCTAGTCAGGACAAATGACTCCTGATGTTAAACCCCACCAAGTGCAAAATTTTGAAGAAGGAAAATAGAAAAAGAAGACCGCACACAGTACAGGTTTAGGGAAAAGAGCAAAAGCTCCAAACCTCACTGAAGAAGGACTGGAATGAATATCATACCGAGTATATATCCTGAGACGCAACCAAAAAATATAACTGTTGCAGCAAATGCAGGTTTGGTAAATCTAAGAATAGTGTTTCGACTTTTAAGTAAGGGTCATTCACAACACTGTACACCATAATGGAGTATGCAGCACCAGTATGGAACCGACACCTGGTCAGGCAGATCATGAAATTGGAGAAAGTGTACAGGTTCCAAAGACTAGTCCAGGAGTTAAGGAGTAAGACGTATGCCGAGAAGTTAAGGAAACTCGACTTGATGACCCCGGAATACAGGAAGAGAAGGAGAATATGATGGCAATGTAGAAAATACTGGAATAATTGGCAAGATGAACAGGGACAGAGATTTCAGAGGAACATAACTGGAAGTTGAAAACCCAGATGAGTGATGGGAAAGTATTTTGTCAGCCTTAGAACTGTCAGGAAGTGAAGTAGTAGAGGCACACTCCATACACAGCTTTAGCAAGAGGTAATATAAGTCGCTTGGAGATGGGAAAGAGTGGACCTTGTAGCGACCAACGAAGAGGCAGAGACAGGAACTGCATGTCCATCCCTGCACTACCTATTGGTTAGTACAAATAAGTGAGCACAGAATCTTGCAAATTCTTTTGTTGAGCAGCTGCGGATACGTCCAAGGATATCAACTTCATCCCCAGGTATCAACATCCTCCCCAATTATTCTTACCGCTGCTTCAGCATTACCATCTCTCTTTTTCTTTCTCTCTCTCTCTCTCTCTCTCTCTCTCTTCTCTTTTCTGTCTGTCTGTCTGTCTGTTTCTTCGTCTGTCTGTCTGTCTGTCTGTCTGTCTGTCTGTCTGTCTGTTTTTTTTTCTTCTTTTTTTTCTCTCCTTTTCTCTCTCTCTCTCTCTCTCTCTCTCTCTCTCTCTCTCTCTCTCTCCACTGTACACACGTTCTCTTGGTCTAAAAATCCCACACAGTCCTCACCATTAAAAATTGCCAACACCCTCCATTCATATGCAAAATACACACTTTTAACAAAAACCCAGCAGTGCTGTTCATTAATTAAACAGGTGCGCCCAAATCCCCCAGATGTGAAGTTCTTCTTTCCCAGAAATTCTGCTCCGCCGCTGCAATGTGGCTGAGTGGTTGTGAGTCTTCGCCCGGCTTGAGCGTGGATGGGGCAGAGTTTGGGTATAAGCGCCAGGAATAGCATACGCCTGGGTATACATGGGTGCTGGGATAAAGTAGCGGTCATAGGCATTTGGGGGA
>WNWK01045853.1:0-14553 GCA_009830355.1 Cherax destructor | reverse complement strand
CAGCAAGGAGTTCAGAAAAGTGTATCAGCTTGTGTCAAGAACATCGACACGTCCCATTCCATCTGTAAAAATTAGCTGTTGCAACGTAGTCTTATTTGTCTATTTTTATTTTTCATTTTTATTCACGATAGGATTTGTTTGCTATTCATGTTTAAGTTTTTATTATTTCATAAATCTTTCTATTCAATAAAATGCTTATTTTTTTTATTTTCTATTCTTTGTAATTTTCCTAAGGAGGAACCAGCCTTGGTTCATCTTGGGGAGCAAGATTGAACCGAGTCTGAGTATAGCCTTCAGTGTGTGTGTGTGATTATTGTTGCCACTGAGTTATTCTCAATTAGTTTTATCATTAAAGTGTGTTTGCATTGGCTGAGTCTTAAACTTGCTTTCAGAACTTTCTCATGTCTCTCATTCCACTATACGCACACCTCAGACTGACGTAGTTCTTAACATTCCTGTGGGTCATCTGTATTTTTAGCATTTTTGTTCATTTAGGGTATAAAAAAGATGAACGCGAGTGCCTCAGTCAGACTGAAATAGCGCAGCTTGGAGGATGACTGGCACTGCTCACTGGTTCTCAGTGTTTTAGCAGTTGGTAAAGATGGAACTGGTATTACTTAGACTGTAATGCTTTCTAAAACTGTAAAGTCATTGTATTTTTTTTTATTAACACATCGGCCGATTCCCACCAAGGCAGGGTGGCCCGAAAAAGAAAAACTTTCATCATTCACTCCATCACTGTCTTGCCAGAAGGGTGCTTTACACTACAGTTATAAAACTGCAACATTAACACCCCTCCTTTAGAGTGCCGGCACTGTACTTCCCATCTCCAGAACTCAAGTCCGGCCTGCCGGTTTCCCTGAATCCCTTCATAAATGTTACTTTGCTCACACTCCAACAGCACGTCAAGTATTAAAAACCATTTGTCTCCATTCACTCCTATCAAATACGCTCAAACATGCTTGCTGGAAGTCCAAGCCCCTCGCACACAAAACTTCCTTTACCCCCTCCCTCCAACCTTTCCTAGGCCGACCCCTACCCCGCCTTCCCTCCACTACAGATTTATACACTCTCGAAGTCACTGTCTCGTTCCATTCTCTCTACATGTCCAAACCACCTCGACAACCCCTCCTCAGCTCTCTGGACAATCGTTTTGGTAATCCCGCACCTCCTCCTAATTTCCAAACTCCGAATTCTCTGCATTATATTCACACCACACATTGACCTCAGACATGACATCTCCACTGCCTCCAGCCTTCTCCTCGTTGCAACATTCATCACCCATGCTTCACACCCATATAAGAGCGTTGGTATAACTATGCTCTCATACATTCCCTCTTTACTTCCATGGACAAGGTTCTTTGTCTCCACAGACTCCGAAGTGCTCCACTCACCCTTTTCCCTCATCAATTCTATGATTCACCTCATCCTTCATAGACCCATCCGCGACATGTCCACTCCCAAATATCTGAATACATTCACCTCCTCCATACTCTCTCCCTCCAATCTGATATCCAATCTTTCGTCACCTATTCTTTTGTTATCCTCATCACCTTACTCTTTCCTATATTCACTTTCAATTTTCTTTTACACACCTACCAAATTCATCCACCAACCTCTGCAGCTTCTCTTCAGAATCTCCCAAAAGCACAGTGTCATCAGCAAAAAGCAACTGTGACAACTCCCACTTTGTATTTGCTTTATCTTTTAGCCCAACACCTCATGCCAAGACCCTCGCATTCACTTCTCTTACAACCCCATCTATAAATATATTGAACAACCACGGTGACATCACATCCTTGTCTAAGGCCACTTTTACTGGGAAATAGTCCCTTCCCTCCTACACACTCTAACCTGAGCCTCACTATCCTCATAAAAACTCTTTACTGCTTTCAGTAACCTTCCTCCTATTCCATACACCTGCAACATCTGCCACATTGCCCCCTATCTACCTATCATACGCCTTTTCCAAATCCATAAATGCCACAAAACCTCTTACCCTTATCCAAATACTGTTCACCTATGTTTCACTGTAAACACTTGGTCTACACACCCCTACCTTTCCTAAAGCCCCCTTGTTCATCTGCTATCCTGCTTTCTGTTTTACTCTTAATTCTTTCAAAATAACTCTACCATACACTTTACCAGGTACACTCAACAGACTTATTCCCTATAATTTTGCACTCTCTTTTGTCCCTTTGCTTTATACAAAGGAACAATACACGCTCTCTGCCAATCCCAAGGTACCTTACCCTCTTCCATACATTTATTAAATAATAGCACCAACCACTCCAAAATTATATCCCCACCTGCTTTTAACATTTCTATCTTTATCCCATCAATCCCAGCTGCCTTACCCCTTTCATTCTACCCACTGCCTCACGAACTTCCCTACACCCACAACTGGCTCTTCCACACTCCTACAAGATGTTATTCCTCCTTGCCCTACACACGAAATCACAGCTTCCCTGTCTTCATCAACATTTAACAAATCCTCAAAATATTCTCTCCATCTTCCCGATACCTCTAACTCTCCATTTAATAACTCTCCTCTCCTATTTTTAACTGTCAAATCCATTTGTTCTCTAGGCTTCCTCAACTTATTAATCTCATTCCAAAACTTTTTCTTATTTTCAACAAAATTTGCTGATATCTCACCCACTCTCTCATCTGCTCTCTTTTTACATTGCTTCACCACTCTTTTAACCTCTTTTTCTCTCCATATACTCTTCCCTCCTTGCATCACTTCTACTTTGTAAAAACCTCTCATTTGCTAACTTTTTCTCCCTTACTATTTTTACATCATTCCACCAATCGCTCCTCTTCCCTCCCGCACCCACTCGCCTGTAACCACAAACTTCTGCTGAACACTCTAACACTACATTTTTAAATCTACCCCATACATTTTCGATCCCATTGCCTACACTCTCACTAGCCCATCTATCCTCCAATAGTTGTTTATATCTTACCCTAACTGCCTCCTCTTTTAGTTTATAAACCTTCACCTCTCTTTTACTTACTGATTCTATTTTCCTTGTATCCCATCTACCTTTTACTCCCACTGTAGCTATAACTAAAAAGTGATCTGATATATCTGTGGCCCCTCTATAAACATGTACATCCTGAAGTCTACTCAACAGTCTTTTATCTACCAATACATAGTCGAACAAACTACTGTCATTACGCCCTACATCATATCTTGTATACTTATTTATCCTCTTTTTCTTAAAATATGTATTACCTATAACTAAACCCCTTTCTATACAAAGTTCAATCAAGGGCTCCCATTATCATTTACACCTGGCACCCCAAACTTACCTACTACACCCTCTCTGCATGTTTCTCCCACTTTAGCATTTAGGTCCCCTACCACAATTACTCTCTCATTTGGTTCAAAAGTTCATATACATTCGCTTAACATCTCCCAAAATCTCTCTCTCCTCTACACTCCTCTCTTCTCCAGGTGCATACACGCTTATTATGACCCACTTTTCGCATCCGTCCCTTATTTTAATCCACATAATCCTTGAATTTACACATTCATATTCCCTCTTTTCCTTCCATAACTGATCCTTCAACATTATTGCTACCCCTTCCTTAGCTCTAACTCTCTCAGATACTCCTGACTTAATCCCATTTATTTCTCCCCACTGAAACTCGCCTACCCCCTTCAGCTTTGTTTCGCTTAGGGCCAGGACATCCAACTTCTTTTCATTCATAACATCGGCAATCATCTCTTATCATCCGCACTACATCCACGCACATTCAAACATCCCAGTTTTATAAAGTTTTTCTTCTCGTTTTTAGTAGATTTGTACAGGAGAAGGGGTTACTAGCCCATTGCTCCCGGCATCTTAGTCGCCTCATACGACACGCATGGGATAATCACTCCATGGGATAATCAGTCATTGTAATAATGCTTAATTCAAATGAGGGTCACATATGGTGTTAGGAAATCTTGAAATGATATTAACTTAAGTGGGGATAACTAAGAACTTTTGGTAAAGTGAGTCTGGATATCTTAATAAATGAGTCAATATTTTTTTTATTTTTAGCTTATAAGTAAATATGAATTCACCGAAAGGCATTTATTCTTATCCCCAGTGAATGATTGCTTAGTATAGTGGCATAATAATTCTCGGTGTAATTTTTTCATAATTATCGATTTTCCCTATTTATGGGTTTCGTGTATATTTAAGTATATAATTACTCACGTGAGTCAGGTGCTAGCAGCATCCGTTAATGATACTATTTATTTATAGATATCCCCGGAGTATACCTGGAGAGGGTTTCGGGTATCAACGCCCCCGCGGCGCGGTCTTAGACAAAGCCTCGTGGTGGATCAGGGTCTGGCCAACCAGGCTGTTACTGCTGGCCGCACGCAAACAGACGTACAAAGCACAGCCCGGCTGGTCAGGTACTGACTTTAGGTGCCTGTCCAGTGCCTTCTTGAAGACAACCAGGGGTCTATTGGTAATCCTCCTTATGTATGCTGGGAGGAAGTTGAACAGTCTTGGGTCCCTGACACTTATGTTTCTCAGTGTTCTCGTGGTTTTCACTGGGAAAATGTTGCATCTCCTGCAGAGTCTTTTCCTTTCATAGGGAGTGATTTTCGTGTGCAAGTTTGGTACTAATCTCTCCAGGATTTTCCAAGTGTATTTTATCATTTATCTCTCGCCAGCATTCCAGGGAATACATACCAACGGACTTCAACCGTTCCCAGTAATTTAGGTGCTTTATCGTACTTGTTTGCAGTGAAAGTTCTTAGTACACTCTCCAAGTCGGCAATTTCGCCTGCCTTGAAGGGGTTTAGTTAGTTTAATATCTTTATTATGCACCCCATACCCATCCTGTGGTTGGTAGTCAAAAGATTAGAGGTACATAATGGGTCCATGGAGGGGGGGCAGTTAGTGTACAGCAGTATTCCAGCCTAGAGAGAACAAGCGATTTGAAGAGGCTCATCATGGGCTTGGCGTCACTAGTTTTGAAGTCTTTCATTATCCATCCTATCATTTTCCTAGCAGATGTGGTAAATACATTGTTGTGGTCTTTGAAGATGAGATCCTCTGACATTATTACTCCCAGATGCTTCACATTAGTTTTTCGCTCTATTGTATGGTTAGAATTTGTATACCCTGACAGTTTTAATTTCTTTGTTTTCCAAATCTGAGTAGTTGAAATTTCTCTTCATTGAACTTCATATTGTATTGAGTGGTCCATTTGAAGATTTGGTTGATGTCCACTTGGAGTCTTGCGGTGTCTTCGATGGAGGTCACTGCCATGGCAATCCTGGTGTCTTCCGCAAAGGAAGACACGGGGCGATGGCATACATCTGTCTGTCAGATATGAGGATGAGGAATAGGATGGGGGAGAGTACTGTGCCTTGTGGAACAGAACTTTTCACCGTAGCTGCCTAAGACTTTACTCTGCTTACTTTTACTCTTTGTATTCCATTTGTTAGGAAGATAGATCCATCTTTTCCCGTTATTCCTTTATCACGCATTTTGTGCACTATTACACCATGGTCGCACTTGTCGAAGGCTTTCGTAAAGTCTGTGTATACTACACCTGCATTTTGTTTATCTATAGCATCAAGGACCTCGTCATAATGGTCAAGTAGCTGGGACAGGCAGGAGCGACCTGCTCTAAACCCGTGTTGCCCTGGTTTGTGTAATTGGTGGGTATCTAGGTGGTTGGCGATCTTGCTTCTTAGAACCCTTTCAAAAGATTTTTATATGGGATGTTAGTGCTGTCGGTCTGTAGATCTTTGTAATTGCTTTACTGCCACCTTTGTAGAGTGGGGCTATGTCTGTTGTTTTTAGTGAGTGTGGGATGACCCCTGTGTCCATGCTCCCTCTCCATAGAATGCTGAAGGCCTGGGGCAGAGTGCATGGGAATGTCATTTATTGCCTTTTCAAAGTCTTGTGGTGTTAGGATAATATCAGATATTTTTGAGATGACTAAATTTTGGGTCTCGGTCATAACGAATTCCTTTAGATTGTCGACCCTTAAACTGGGTAACGGCTCGCTGAATACTGAGTCATATAGAGGCTTTAGTATCTCACTCATTTCTTTGCTGTCATCTGCGTATGTCCCATCTCGCTTAAGCAGGGGCCCAATACTGGAGGGTGTTTTGCCCTTAGATTTGGCATAAGAGAATAAGTATTTTTTTTTCAATTTCGTTTATGGCTTTTAGTTCTTCCTGAGATTCTTGTCTCCTGTAAGATTCCTTAAGCTTAAGTTCGATATTTGCTATTTCTCTGACCAGTGGCTCCCTTCGTATTTCAGATATATTGGCCCCTCTCAGCAGCTCTCTGATTCTTCACCTTCGTCTGTTTAAGGAGCGTCTCTGTCTTTCTAGTTTACATCTTCTTTCTTTTTCTTAATGGAATATTAATTTTTTGTAGGCAAAGGTTCGGATCCGTGTTCTTTAAGATATCTTGCCAGCTTGTTTCATTTAGGACATGGTTGACTTGATCCCATTGTATGTTTTTGTTACTGAAGTTGAATTTTGTGAAGACTCCCTCATGACTGATCACATTTTGCTGGTCAGGAGCCCTGTGCATACATGTCTGTACCTCTGTTATGTTGTGATCTGAGTGTATTGTCTTTGATACTGTTATGTTACGTATTAGATCGTCGTTGTTAGTGAATATGAGATCCAGCGTATTTTTTAGTCTTGTTGGCTCTAATATTTGCTGGTTTAAAGTGAATTTGGTGCAGAGGTTTAATAGTTCGTGTGTGTGTGTGTGTGTGTGTGTGTGTGTGTGTGTGTGTGTGTGTGTGTGTGTGTGTGTGTGTGTGTGTGTGTGTGTGTGTGTGTGTGTGTGTGTGTGTGTGTGTGTGTGAATGTTCATCTGCGCTGCTGCTGCCACCTGGGTGATCTCTGCTAAAATATTATTTGCAACACTCCTCCATTTTAGGTGTCTCAAGTTGAACCTCCCAGCAGCAAGATGTTTTGGGCAGGAGTTGGGAGATTTTCCAGACAATAGTCAATTTTCAAAAGCTGTTCCTGGAATTGCTGGAGAGTCGCATCCGAGGTTTGTATACCACCACAAAGACAAGGTTTTGGTTTTCAATCTTTACTGCCAAAACTTCAACTACTTCATTTGAGGTGCCTTTGATATACATTTGAAGAGTTTTGAGTGCTTCACTACTCTCGGAGCCCGGCCAAGGGCCAGGCTCGTCTGGTACTTATCTGACTGGTCAAACAGGCTGTTACTGCTGGAGGCCCGCTGCCCCACATATCCATCACAGCCTTGTTGATCTGGTACCTGGTAAAGATACTTGTCCAGTTTTCTCTTGAAGGCTTCTACACTTGATCCAGCCGTGTTTCTGATATCTTCTGGTAGGATGTTGAATAATCTGGGACCCTGGATGTCGATACAGTGTTCCCTTGGAAAAATAAACCCATAAGCAGTATAATGTGATCCTTTATTGACAACGTTTCGTCGAGTCACAAACAGATCTGTTTGTGACTCGATAAAGCCCACTGCGTGGGCGAAACTTTGTCACTAAAGGTTCACATTATACTTTGAGACAAAGAACCTTGTCCATGGAAGTAAAGAAGGGAATGTATGAGAGTATAGTTATACCAACGCTCTTATATGGGTGTGAAGCATGGGTGATGAATGTTGCAACGAGGAGAAGGCTGGAGGCAGTGGAGATGTCATGTCTGAGGTCAATGTGTGGTGTGAATATAATGCAGAGAATTCGGAGTTTGGAAATTAGGAGGATGTGTGGGATTACCAAAACGATTGTCCAGAGAGCTGAGGAGGGGTTGAGGTGGTTTGGACATGTAGAGAGAATGGAACGAGACAGAGTGACTTCGAGAGTGTATAAATCTGTAGTGGAGGGAAGGCGGGGTATGGGTCGGCCTAGGAAAGGTTGGAGGGAGGGGGTAAAGGAAGTTTTGTGTGCGAGGGGCTTGGACTTCCAGCAAGCATGTGTGAGCGTATTTGATAGGAGTGAATGGAGGCATATGGTTTTTAATACTTGACGTGCTGTTGGAGTGTGAGCAAAGTAACATTTATGAAGGGATTCAGGGAAACCGGCAGGCCGGACTTGAGTTCTGGAGATGGGAAGTACAGTGCCGGCACTCTGAAGGAGGAGTGTTAAATGTTGCAGTTTTATAACTGTAGTGTAAAGCACCCTTCTGGCAAGACAGTGATGGAGTGAATGATGATGAAAGTTTTTCTTTTTCGGGCCACCCTGCCTTGGTGGGAATCGGCCGATGTGTTAATAAAAAAAAAAATAATTATACTGCTTATGTGTTTATTTTTCTATTGTGTCGGTATTTTATACCATTTGTTTTCAGTGTTCCCTTATTGTCCCCACCGCACCCTTGCTCCTCACTGGGTTTATTTTACACATCCTCCCATATTTCTCACTCCAGTATGTTGTTATGGCAGTGTGCAGATTTGGGACCAGGCCCTCGAGTACTTTCCAGGTATATATTATCATGTATCTCTCCTCCGCTCCAATGAGTAAATGCTCAAGACTTGAAGGCGTTCCCAGTAATTTAGGTGGTTTACTGGCTCAATGTGAGCCGTAAACGATCTCTGTATTTGTTCCAGCTCTGATATTTCTCCTGCTTTGAACGGTGCCGTCAGCACTGAGCAATATTCTAAATGAGGGAGCACTAGCGATTTGAAGAGTGTCACCTTCGGCATTATTTCCCTTGATTTGAAAGATCTCAATACCCACCCCGTCATCTTCCTGACTGTTGTGATCTTTGTCTTCTTATGGTCTTTTAAAAATGGTCAGCTGACATAATTATTCCCAGGTCTTTTACGTGTTCCTTTCGTTCTATTTGGTGACCCTCTTGAGTTTTGTATACAGTGTTCCTTTTGAGTTCTTCATTCTTTCTATACCACCATTGAACGTCATGTTCTCCACTGGAAGACCCTGCTTATGTCTTCCTGTAATTTTTTAGTGTCCGCTACCGTAGTGACTTTCACGCTTATTTTAGTGTCATCTGCAAATGATGATACAAAAGTGTGACGGGTGTTTTTATCTGTCTTCTATGAGGATGAGAAACATCAGAGGTTCCAGGACAGTGCGTTGGGGTACTGAGCTTTTTACCTCGCTGATGCTTATCTTGCCTGGTTTACTACTAAATTTTGTGTTCTGTGTTAGGAACCCCAAAATCCATCTCCCTACCTTCCCCGTAATGCCCATGGCCCATATTTTGTGCGCTATCACTCCATGATCGCATTTGTCAAACGCGTTTGCAAAATCTGTAAATTACATCTGCGTTTTGGTCGTCTTCCAATGCCTCCGTAATTGTCATAATGGTTCAGCAGCTGTGACAGGCATGATCGTCCCGCTCTAAAACCATGCTGGTTCGGGTTATGTTGGTTGTGCTGGTCCATGAAATTTGTAACCTACCGTCTCATCACATCTTTCGAAGATTTTTATGATGTGAGAAGTTAGGGCTACTGGTCTGTAATTTTTAGCTAGTTCTCTACTACCTCCCTTATGCAAAGGATCTATTTCTGCACTCTTTAAAGCCTCCGATATTTCACCTAGATCTAAGCTTTTTCTCCAATGAATACTGAGGGCTCGTGCTAGTGGTACTTTGCATTTCTTTATAAATAGATCATTTCATGAATCTGGTCCAGGTGCTGAGTGAGTGGGCATGTTGTCCATTTCTTTTTCGAAATCTATGAGATTTATACTAATGTCAGTTAGTTGGTCTGCGCGGCCTTCTGCTGGAGTGAAAAATATTTTTGCATTTTCTACCTTGCTGTCATTTAGTGGGTTGCTGAACACCGACTCATACTGTTCTTTTAGGATTTCACTCATTTCTTGTTCATCGTCAGTATACGAATTTGCTCTCAATAATGGATTATGCATAGGTATAGAAAAGAAATATTTTGGGTTTCTTGCAATATCCTGTATGACCCTTTGTTTCCTTTGTACTTCTTCTGTTAGGTATAACATCCTAAGTTTTTGTTCTAATTCATTAATCTCTCGGCTAAGACTATCTTTCCTCTGTTGCAGCATATTTGTGTTTTTAAGAAATTCAGTAACCATCTCCTACGCTCTCTCTCTCTATCTGATCTTCTTCTGGGTTTCCGCAATGGTATGTGCTTAATACATACCTTGAATGCTTAAATATTCAGCTTCTCTAGGCACTGGTGTGGATTTAGGGCGCTCATGTCTGATTCCCAGGATGTCTGATAGCTCTTGGTTTACTTTTTTCCCAGTCGATTCTATGGTTGTTAAAATTAAACTTATTGAACATCCCGTCTCTAACATTAGTGATACAGTTCCCTAACCCTCAGTTAATACTCGTTTGAACTTCTATGACTTCTATGTCTCTGATTAGCTCCTCGTTCTTTGTGAATATCAAATCCAGGGTATCTTCATTTCTAGTGGGATCAATTATCTGTTGGTTTAATGAGTACTTTTCACAAAGCCTCATTAGTTCCCTGGTATGTGCCTGTCGAGCCAGGGAGCTTCCAGGAGATATTTCTGGTATAACATTGCGTTGCGCCATCTTCCATTTTATATGAGGGAGATTAAAATCTCCAAGAAGTAAAATATTTGGTGTGGGATTTTCTAGCCTATCCACATAGCTATCTATCTTCCTTAACTGATCTGTAAATTCCTCAGCAGTTGCTGATGGTGGTTTGTATACTAGGATAATTACCAAATTCCTATTTTCAACTTTGATGCCGAGTCCTACTCCTCTGTGACCTATTAATTCTATCACATCTATGCATGTTATAGTTTTCAATCTTTATCTCTCCGTCCAAACATCCCTTGTATGTGTTTCTGTAAATGCCCCAAACATGGCATTCGCTTCTGATAGAAGCCCACTGACATAACTAACTTTGTCGTTTTTATTTGATTTCAGTCCCTGAATATTTGCAGATATTAAGCAGAAATTATCATTTGGGATGTTTTGTTTTGCTGTGTGTTTGGTTAGTACCACTGGTGATGTACTACCTGGTATGGCCCCTGGTGTACATACCCCTGGTTTTTCCAGTACTGACTTTGCATTTGACTGTTTATTCGGCCCTGATGGGCTGATGCCTGGTTTGGTATGTCCCATTTTGCTGCCCATCTGTCCCATCTGTACCATTACCCCTTTTTGTTTCTTTCTTTGGTCCGTTCGTTTCTCTTTGTCTAAAAAAGATTGCTGTTCATTTTCCCTTTCTCTGCTTTCGTTGTAGCGCTGCGTTCCTTTTACATGATGATCTGGGCAGTTCAGGTCATAACATTCTCCGAACTGTGTTGAAACTTTGCACATCACTGGGTGGCAGTATCTGCTGCACTCTTTGTCAAAGCAACACTTTTCCTTTTTCAACATGTTCGCACATTTTCTGGTGTGTTTATTCCAGCAAGCTCTGCCATATAGGCACATACCTTTTGCATAATATCTGCAAATGTTCTGACTGCCTATATTTACTGATTTTGTTTTTCCCAAGTTCTGCCACCTGATCTGAATTCTCTTGTTTTCTTTCATCTAGGCGTATTTCTTCCTTTTTTCATTTTAGTTGTACCTGCTCTAGCTTTCTCTTCCTCCCATTCCCTTTTCTCTGTTATGTACCCATGTACCCGTGGAAAGAGGGTTGGGGTGTGTGAGGGAAAAGTTCCATAGATAGGAGTAATGAAAGTGTGAATATATGTATGGTGGCAGTTTGCTTGTTAAGGTAGGGTGAGTATCTAGCTCCCGCTATTCCCCCCCTTTCTCCACCCAGTAAGAGGTGAAGTGCGAGGCTCTGACCAAGGATAATCACTTGACTAGCAGCTCCCAACACCTCTCCTTCTGGGCCAGCTAGGGTCATTTGGCACAAGGCCGAGGGCGTCAGATGGAGCATTACCCAAACGGGAATATGAGACGTCACTTCAAACCTTTATACTCTAAAACTGTGGTTCAGCGAAACCAAAACCCAGGCAACTACACGTCATTCTTCAAGTGGTGACAACAACTGAGTCCCTGGTATCTTGAATGGTTCTTTTAGTTTCTATCTATCGGGTTTTCGAAACATCCGTCGACCGATTCACACCTATCAACAACTGCAAGGATTTCAGAAAAAGACCAATTCAGAGCTCCCGTGTCAAGAACATCGACACGTCTTTCTACCAACGAACATCTGTGTAAATTAGCTTTGAATTCAAGTATTCTTTATTGCATTTTTCATTTTGTCTTTAAGATAGGATTAATGCTCATGTTTAAGTGTTTAATATTTGTTTCATAATTTTTTATAATAAATAGTGTTTATTTTCATTGTTATTATTATATTTTTCCATTTTGGTAATTTTCGTAAGGAGGAGCCAGCCTTGCTTTATCTTGGCTTAAAAATTGGACAGGACTGAGTTTAAACCTTCAGAGTGCGAGAGGGAGAGAGGAACTCTTCCCACTGGTTGGGGGTGGTTGGAGGAGCGAGATTTGAGGAAGGGCCCTTCACACTGGGTTTACCTGGAGAGGGTTTCGGGGGTCAACGCCCCCGCTGCCAGGTCTGAGACCAGGCCTCATGGTGGATCAGGGTCCTATCAACCAGGCTGTTACTGCCGGCCGCACGCAACTGACGTACAAACCATAGCCCGGTTGGTCAGGTACTGACTTTAGGTGCATGTCCAGTGCCTTCTTGTAGACAGCCATGGGTCTAATGTATGCTGGGAGGCAGTTGAACAGTCTTGGGCCCCGGACACTTATGGTGTTGTCTCTCAGTGTACTCGTGGCGCCCCTGCTTTTCATCGGGGAAATGTTGCATCTCCTGCCGAGTCTTTTGCTTTTATAGGGAGTAATTTTCGTGTGCAAGTTTGGTACTAATCCCTCTAGGATTTTCCAAGTGTATATAATCATGTGTATATAATGCCTGCGTCCCAGGGAATACAGATCAAGGACCTTCAACCGTTCCCAGTAATTTAGGTGCTTTATTGTACATATGTGTGCTGTGAAAGTTCTTTGTACACTCTCCAGGTCTGAAATGTCGCCAGCCTTGAAGGAGGCCGTTAGTGTACAACAGTATTCCAGCCTAGAGAGAACAAGTGATTTGAAGAGTGTCATCATGGGCTTGGCGTCCGTAGTTTTGAAGGTTCTCATTATCCACCCTATCATTTTTCATGCCGATGAGGCAGATACATTGTTGTGGTCTTTAAAGGCGAGATCCTCTGACGTTATCACTCTCAAGTCCTTCACATTTCTTTCTCGCTTTATTGTATGGTTAGAATTTGATGTATACCTTGATACATTTTTTTATTTCCTCAAATTTTTCCATATCTGAGTAGTTGAAATTTCTACACGTTGAACTTCATATTGTTTTGAGTGGCCCATTTGAAGAGTTGATTGATGTCCTCTTGGAGTCTTGCGGTGTCTTCGATGAAGGTCACTGCCATGGCAATCCGGGTGTCATCCGCAAAGGAAGACTCGGAGCTATGGGTTACATCTGTCTATGTCAGAAATGAGGATATACACTATGTACCACTGTGATATACAATGTGTACCACTGTGATATACACTGTGTACCACTGTGATATACACTGTGTACCACTGTGATATACACTGTGTACCATTGTGATATACACTGTGTACCACTGTGATATACACTATATACCACTGTGATATACACTGTGCACCACTGTGATATACATTGTGTACCACTGTGATATACATTTTGCACCACTGTGATATACACTGTGCACCACTGAGATATACACTGTGTACAACTGTGATATACACTGTGTACCTGACACAATGTTACGCTTCTGGTACGGGAAAAACTACGATAATCCAGGAGAAACGGAGGAGCACGTGGGGGAGTGACGGAAGAGCATGTGGGAGAGTGACGGAGGAGCACGTGGGGGAGTGACGGAAGAGCACGTGGGGGAGTGACGGAGGAGCACGTGGGGGAGTGACGGAAGAGCACGCGAGGTGAGTTTAGTGTTTATATGATAGTTATTATTTTTTCCATAGTAGGTTGGTAGACAGCAACCACCCAGGGAGGTACTACCGTCCTGCCAGGTGACTGTGAAACAGAAACCTGAAACTGTTTTACATGATGGTAGGATTGCTGGTGTCTTTTTTCTGTCTCATAAACACGCTGGATAACAGGTATATCTAGCTACTTCTACTTACACTTTAGGTCACACTGCACAGGCATGCACATGCATATATATACATACACACATCTAGGTTTTTCTTCTTTTTCTTAATAGCTCTTGTTCTTTTTATTTTCTCTATTGTCCATGGGGAAGTGGAAAAGAATCTTTCCTCCGTAAGCCATGCGTGTCGTATGAGACGACTATAATGCCGGGAGCAATGGGCTAGTAACCCCTTCTCCTGTACACATTTACTAAAAAAGAGAAGAAGAAAAACTTTATAAAACTGGGATGTTTGAATGTGCGTGGATGTAGTGCGGATGATAAGAAAGAGATGATTGCTAATGTTATGAATGAAAAGATGTTGGATGTCCTGGCCCTAAGCGAAACAAAGCTGAAGGGGGTAGGCGAGTTTCAGTGGGGAGAAATAAATGAGATTAAGTCAGGAGTATCTGAGAGAGTTAGAGCTAAGTAAGGGGTAGCAATAATGTTGAAAAA
>WNWK01045852.1:0-14554 GCA_009830355.1 Cherax destructor | reverse complement strand
TTATACGTATAAACAGTACAAAAGGTCGGATTAGTAGAGTATCGAATCGCACCCGACCAACCACATGTTAACTAACGCCCGGTCTCGTGGCGTATAAGAGTTCAAGGAAATTAACCTTCCTTGACTATGAGACAATTTTACCTCGCGATCGAATCAGATCGCAGGAGGACGTCAACAAGGAAACGACTCCTCATCTAAAGCTAAGTAATCTGCTGTCGTCTTTGTTATTGGCCAATGATATTGTTACGCACAGTAGATGTACTTTAGCTAGGTCAACGATCTACAATGCACCACTTGATGCTGTTAATTAGGTGAGTGATGGTCATGTTCACTTAATTGTGTGTTCTCTACCTCTCCTCCTGCTTGATCAGTTGTTTAATAACCTATACAGTCCACTTAAACTTAATTATACCATAATTAATAATATTATCTACTCAGATTTATTTATACTGGTCCAGAGTGCAGTGGGTTAACGAGAATATTGAAGGTACCCCTTGGGTGCGCCAGGAGCGGGTAAAGTTCTCACATACCTTAAAGGGAATGACTGCGGTAAAATTATACGAGTCGGTCATCTCTCTGGGAGTTTGTTTATTGCTAGTGGCGGTGTCCCAGATAGACTTATCTCCCACAATTCCCCACAGTCCCGTTTAGCTTTTCTTATACCCTTTTTAACATCCCTCTTAATGTCAGTATACTGATTTATAAGATGACCCTCACCTCTTTTTATGTGCCTATAAATTCCTTTCTTCTGCCCTAAAAGATACTTGAGCCTATTATTCATCCATTTTGGGTCATTTCTACTTGATCTAATTTCTTTATATGGGATAAATGTTCTTTTGGCAGCCTGTATAGTGTTAAGAAAACTGTCATATTGATACCTCTCTTCATCACCCCAGTCCACAGTTGATAAGTGTTCTCTAAGTCAATTATAATCTGCTAAGCGAAAATCTGGGACCGTTACTGAATTATCCCTACTATCATACATCCATTCAATGCTAAAGGTAATTAATTGACTTGTGGTCCCTTGAGCCGAGTTCCTCTGTAATTTCTAAATTATTAACAAGGGTTTCCTTGCTTGCCAGAACCAAGTCAAGTAGGTTATTTCCCCTTGTAGGTTCTGTCACAAACTGCTTCAAAACGCAATCCTGAATTACTTCTAAAAAGTCGTTAGATTCTAAATTCCCTGTCAAGAAATTCCAATTAATCTGACTAAAGTTAAAGTCCCCTAGAATTACTACATTATCGTGCCTTGTGGCCTTAACAATTTCCTCCCAAAGTAGTCTCCCTTGTTCCCTATCTAAGTTTGGAGGACAGTAAATCACGCCTAAAATCAATTTTTCACACCCCTCTGAAAATTCTATCCAGACAGACTCTGTATGTGTTATTTCAGACTTTATACCCGTTTTTATGCAACAATTTAAATGATCACGGACATAGCATGCAACCCCACCCCCCTTCCCGATACTTCTGTCTACTTGGAACAATTTAAAACCCTGAATGTGACATTCGGCAGGCATGTCCCGATTTTTTCATATTAAACCATGTCTCAGTTATTGCAAAAACATCAATATTACCCGTACTTGCTACTAATCTCAAATCGTCCATCTTATTCCTAGCACTACGACTATTGGTGTAATATACATTTAAAAACCCTCCTTTCTCGTTACCCTTCCTGCTCATTTCTGTTTTTTCACTATACCTATTACTGTCCTTGTCACCTAGTGCCACTGGCTTTCCAATACCCACCTTATTCTGCCTATTACTAGTTCCCCTAGAATTTATAACATTACTACACTGGGACTTCACTGTTTTTCCCCCATAACCCATACCACTAACTTTTTCTAGTTTAAAGCCCTAACAGCTCCCTCCACTGCAGTTGCCAGTGCCCCCACCCCAGACCTAGATAAGTGAACCCCATCCCTGGCATACATGTCATTTCTGCCATAGAAGAGGTCCCAGTTGTCAATGAATGTTACTGCATTTTCCTTACAGTATTTGTCCAGCCAGCAATTGACACCAATTGCTCTGGACAACCATTCATTTCCAACTCCTCTCCTTGACAAAATACCACATATGACAGGGTTCCCACCCTTCTTAATTCTGTCTATTGCTGACCTATAGCTGCTAATCAACTCCTCACTCCTACGTCTGCCAACATCGTTGCCTCCAGCAATGAGACAGATAATAGGATTGCTCCCATTACCTCTCATGATGTCGTCCAGACGGCTAACAATATCCTTCATCCCAGCCCCAGGATAACACACCCTCTGCCTCCTATTCCTATCCTTAAGACAAAATTCCCTATCCATAAACTTAATCTGACTATCCCCAACTAAAACAATGTTCTTACCTCAACTGGTGGTGTGCATGACGTTCTCGACGGTCTTTGTAGAGATGGTCTTCCCTGGGATGTCTTCACATTCGTCTGATAACAAGGAAAAAGAGTTGCTGGTTTTCACAGCAGTCTCCTGGACCTTCTTCAACTTCAGCTTCATTCCTTCAGATTCGACTAGCATCCATTCGATGGTCTGATCATCGGCGACATTGTTCCGGGGATAATCCTTGCATAAACCCTTCAAACGTTGAATCTCTTTTCTAGCTTCCGTTAATTCCGCCTTAAGTTGGAGATATAGCTGCTCGTAGTCGAGGGAAGCCATCATCCAATCTCAGGTAGCTAAGAACGGAGAGCACAGTAGAAAAGTCTTCACAGAGCAAAGATGGTTCAGTCCACAGAGAGTACACTAGACACGTCCTCACTGAGCTAAGTACAGCATAGGTCAATGTGAGACAACAGAGCCATTCATATTATCTCAGACACCACCAGACATATGTATACACTGTACTAAGTTACGAAAGAAGAACAGTAAATATACCTTATGTAAAATGTGTAAGGGGTGGGTGCATAATGGATGTGTGTTTGATTATGGTAATGATACCAGATTTAATTTTGTTTGTAACAAATGCACTTTGGCACAGTTACCCTTCAGCAGTGATGACACTGACTTACCTAATTTTAAAACAAATGACCCCTTGCCATATATTGATGATTATGATTGTTTTATGAAAACAGGCCTTCACTTTATTCATGTCAACGCAAGATCACTTTTTCCATAATTGGCAGAGATTAGGATTTTAGCAAGCAGACCTAGAGCGGCAGTTATATCCATCTCTGAATCCTGGTTGGATGATACTTTGACTGACGACGAGGTCAAAATAGAAGGTTACAATATAAAACGCTTAGACAGGAATAGAAAAGGCGGTGAGGTATGTGCCTACATAAGAAATTACTTAGCTTATAACCCATGACCTTATTTAAATGAGAATATTGTTTGAAGTGCTGCTTCGCAAAACCAAACCCATCATAGTAGGAACTAATTACCGCCTTCCCACCTATGACCAGTTCTTAGAGGACTTTTCGAGAGTCTTGTCCTGACTTGATAACAATTGCGAGACAGCAATATTGGGAGACTTCAATATCTGTTTTCAACAGCAAAATAACGGGCTATGTAAAAGGTATAAGCAAATTCTAGGTTTAAATAGTTACACTCAACTAATTAACACACCAACTCGGATCACACAGTTCTCAGCCACCCTAACTGACCACACAGTATTACTCCAATGCACTATCTTGTTATAGCACCACCTGCTTTAATGATGAATGCTGAGAATATATTTTTGCAAATTTTACTGTAAAACAACTTAAGACTCCTATAACAACCGGTGCCATTTACCGGATGCCTCATACTAACATAACAAATTTTAGCGATATATTAAAGACACTAATAACACACAACCAAATAAACAAGCACCACCTTCTCATAGCTGGAGACTTCAACATTAACCTAGGCCTCACAGATGACCAGCCAGTAACTGACTTCATCAACAATATAAACAACACACTTCTCATACCAACTATTACTAAACCAATCAGGCTGACTGAGACAAGTGCAACCATAATTGACCATATATGGACCAATATACTAGCCCTCCTTAAATCAGGGATAATTACAGACAGCACTACAGACCGCTACCCCACCTTCCTCTTAACAAACATTATTAAACCACCACTGGAGTACAACAAAGTTTACTTTAGACTTCATGATGAGGCCTCCATAAGTAACATCACAGCAGAGCTAGGGTTGGTTGACTGGCCTACAGAATTCTCCAATGCCACTGATATCGATGATTGGACAGAAATATTTCTTAATAAATTACTTAGACTATACAACAAACACTGTCCCATAAAAATGAAACAGATTACGAACAAACGGCTAGGTTGCCCATGACTAACTAACAGCATACTAAGATCCATTGATAAGAAACATCAATATGAAAAGCAATATAGACAGGGCCTAATACACAAAGATATTATTAAACACTATGCATCAGTTCTCACCAAACTAATAAGAAAGGCCAAGCAATTGTACTATTCCAGCAGATTTACCGAAGCAAGAAAAGATATAAAAAAAAAAAAGACCTGGAAAACACTCTCTCAGATTCTGGGCCACAAACTGAAAAAACTAGGGATATTGTCCTGACTAAACCAAATGAAACACAACTACAGCCTATTGATACAGCTACTAAGTTGAATGATTTCCTCTCAAGCACAGGATCAAATCTCGCCAGTAAAATCCCAGGTACCAATGCCCAAGCAAGTGGCTACTTAGATGGAAATTTCTCAACCTCCTTCTATCTTGCACCTACCGAACCAACTGAAGTCACCATGATTATAAAGTCACTTAAGAATAAATCAGGGAATCTGTCTTAAGTCCCACCACTATTGTACAAGCGAGCGGCTCATGTCTGCTATTTCACTACTTTTTAACAATTCACTAGAAACTAGCAATTTCCGGCACCCCTCAAGACAGCAAGGGTTACACCAATTCACAAAGGTGGTGACCCCACAGATGTAAATAACTACAGGCCAATCTCGAACTTACCGTTGCTATCTAAAAAAATTGAGAAACTAGTGCACAAGAGACTATATACGTTTATTACAGTACAAAACGTACTCAACCCCTGCCAATTTGGCTTTAGAAAAAAACAAAAGCACAAACGATGCAATTGTAAAAAATGCTGGACCTACTTTACACAGCACTTGAAAACAAGGAATATCCGCTAGGACTCTTTATTGACCTAAGGAAAGTTTTTGATACAGTAGACCACGGCATCCTACTCCAAAAACTTGACCATTATGGTATAAGAGGCCACGCTCTTATGTATTTCAAATCTTATCTTACTAACAGGTATCAATACGTCACCGTTAAAGACACAACTTCATCTACACGACCACTTGATATTGGAGTACCACAGGGAAGTGTTCTTGGTCCCCTGCTCTTCCTCCTATACATCAATGATCTTCCCAACGTATCCCAACACCTGAAACCGATTCTCTTTGCTGATGATACGACTTATGTCATCTCCCACCCAAATCTTGCCTCACTCAACACCATTGTTAATGAAGAGCTACTAAAAATATCAACCTGCATAACAGCCAACAAACTTACACATAACACTGACAAAACCTTCTACATTATGTTTGGGAACAGAACAGGTGTTGCACAACTGAACATAATGATTGACAACACTCTTATTGCTAAACACAACGAGGGCAAACTCCTGGGCCTACACCTGGAGAGCAACCTGAATTTCAGCACCCATATCAACCACATAGCAAAAAAAGTATCCAAAACGATTGGGATCCTCTCTAAGATACGTTACTATGTATCACAATCAGTCTTACTCACACTATACTATTCACTCATCTATCCCTACCTCACCTATGCCATTTGTGCTTGGGGATCAACAGCGACAACTCACCTAAAACCAATATTAACTCAACAAAAAGCCTCAGTAAGAATTATCACGCAATCCAATCCCAGGCAACACCCTTCCCCCCCAAATCTTCAAAGACCTAAATTTACTCTGTTCAGAACATCCACACTTACTACTGTGCAACCTACATGTACAGAACATCCACACTTACTACTGTGCAACCTACATGTACAGAACATCCACACTTACTACTGTGCAACCTACATGTACAGAACATCCACACTTACTACTGTGCAACCTACATGTACAGAACATCCACACTTACTACTGTGCAACCTACATGTACAGAACATCCACACTTACTACTGTGCAACCTACATGTACAGAACATCCACACTTACTACTGTGCAACCTACATGTACAGAACATCCACACTTACTACTGTGCAACCTACATGTACAGAACCATAAATTCCAATATTAACCCTGAACTAAAACGCTTTCTTGATAGTTGTGACAGGACCCATAGGCACAATACCAGACACAAAAATCTCTATGACATTCCACGTGTCCGGCTAAATCTATACAAACGTTCAAAGTACATTAAAGGGCCTAAAATCTGGAACTTCCTACCTGAAAACTCCAGAACTGCAGACTCAGCCACCATTATCAACACTATCATCAAAAAAATCTTATCTCACTAACACACCCCACCATCACCTATGTACACCTCATGTAATCTCAAAAACCAAATGTAATTCTTTGTATCATGTCCAAATAAACTATTATTATTATTATTATTATTATTATTATTATTATTATTATTATTATTATAAACAAACACACACATCCTCCTCATCTACACCAACACTGCTCAAAGGACAGTAAACATAAAATCCCGAATATAGTTATTGTCTAATAAATCTGAAACTAGTCTTAAGTTTGCCTGATTTACTCCAATATTGTAGCTTTAATAGAAACTGTGTAACAAGCCAAGACAAAACCATTCTAATTACTAATTTTTTTACAATTTAAATGTTCTGAACAACCTCACTATTTTAAATCTATTTAATCATTTGAAATTTGCATTCATATGTAATTTGTAATATAGATTAAGAACTAGTATTAAGTCTGCCCGAAATGCCAAGCATGCCAAGGCATGCCAAGGCATGCCCAGGCATGCCCAGGCATGCTAACGGCCATCTTTGTAATTATTATTTTTAAATGTAAAACACACATTGTAATTTTTACAGATAAATAAATCAACTTGAATTTGAATTTGAGGATGGGAATGGTGTAACTACCGCCCACAGGATGGGTATGGTGTGACTTCCGCCCACAGGATGGGTATGGTGTGACTACCGCCCGCAGGATAGGTATGGTGTGACTACCGCCTACTGGTTGGGTATGGTGTGACTACTCCCCACAGGAAGGGTATAGGGTGACTACCGCCCACAGGATGGGTATGGTGTGACTACCGCCCACAGGATGGGTATGGTGTGACTACCGCCCACAGGATGGGTATGGTGTGACTGCCGCCCACAGGATGGATACGGTGTGACTACAGGTAACAAGATGGGTATGATGTGACTACCACCCACAGGATGGGTATGGTGTGATTAACACCCACATGACGGGTATGGTATGACTAATGCCCAAAGGATGGGTATGGTGTAAGTAACGCCCACAGGAGGGATATGGTGTGACTACCGTCCAA
Organism: Cherax destructor; assembly: GCA_009830355.1. NCBI lineage: Eukaryota > Metazoa > Arthropoda > Malacostraca > Decapoda > Parastacidae > Cherax > Cherax destructor. The sequence goes on along the minus strand of WNWK01045852.1, from coordinate 7,063 downwards.
AGGATAGGTATGGTGTGACTACCGCCTACTGGATTGGTATGGGGTGACTACTGCCCTCACGATGGGTATAGAGTGACCAGCGCCCACAGAATGGGTATGGGGTGACTACCTCCCTCAAGACGAGTATGGGGTGACTACCGCTCCCAGGATGGGTATGGGGTCACTACCACCGACAGAATGGGTATAGTGTTACTACCGCCCACAGGATGGGTATTGGTTGACTACCGCCCTCAAGATGGGTATAGGATAACTTCTGCTCCCAGGATAGGTATGGTGTTACTACCACTCACAAGATGGGTATAATGTGACTACTGCAAACAGGATGGGTATGTTGTGAATACCGCCCACAGGTTTGGCATGGGGTGATACCTTCCACAGGATGGGTATTGTGTGACTACCGACAACAGGATGGATAACAAAAAAGGCACAATACCGTGACTGGAACAATACACACACAACCCGCACATATAAAAGGGAGGAGCTTACGACGACGTTTCGGCCCGACTTGGACCATTTACAAAGTCACACTAACACACAGACGGAGGAAGGGGTATTTATAGGCAGGCAGACAGGGGAGGGTACAAGAGAGTGGGGAAATAATGGAGTAAGTAGTGGAAGTGGTAGTAGTAGTAATAGTAGTAGTGGAGACAGTCATATTCTAGGAAGGGAGCACTGCAATGAGGCTAGCGGCCCGCAAGGGTGGGACGAGAACACAGAGGGAGGAAAGGCGAATAAAATGAAGGACAAATACAGGATGGATGTGGGGTGACTACCGTCCACAGGATGGGTATGGTGTGACTACCACCCACAGGACGGGTATTGGGTGACTACTGTCCACAGAATGTGTATGAGAGACTACCACCCACAGGATGGGTATTGTGTAACTACAGCCCTCAAGATGGGTATAGGGTAACCACCGCTTCCAGGATGGGTGTAGTGTTACTACCACCCACAGGATGGGTATGGTGTGACTACCGCCCACAGGATTGGTAAGGTGTGACTACCGACCACAGGATGGTATGGGGTGATACCTTCCACAGGATGGGTATTGTGTGACTACCGCCCAAAAGGATGGGTATGGTGTGACTGCAGCCCACAGGATTGGTATGGCGTGACTACCGCACACAGGATGGGTATGATGTGACTGACGCCCACTGGATTGGTATTGTGTGTGCACCGAAAGCAGAATGGATATGGGGTGACTACCACCCACAGGATGGGAATGGGGTGATCACCGCCCACATCATGGATATGGGGTGACTACCGCCCACAAGATGGGTATGGGATGACTACCACTCCCTGGATGGGTATGGTGTTACTACCACCCAAAAGATGGGTATTGTGTAACTACCGCCCACAAAATGGGTATGGTGTGACTTCCGCCCACAAGACGGGTAAGGGGTAACAACCGCCCATAGGATGGGTATGGGGTGAATTTCGAACACAGGATAGGTATGGTGTGACTACCACCCACAGGATGGGTATGGTGTGACTAACGCCCACAGGATGCGTATGGTGTGACTACCACCCACAGGATGACTATGGGACTACCAGACACAGGATGGGTATATGTGACTACAGCCCACAGGATGGGTATGGTGTGACTACCACCCACAGGATGGGTATGGTGTGACTAACGCCCACAGGATGCGTATGGTGTGACTACCACCCACAGGATGACTATGGGGTGACTACCAGACACAGGATGGGTATAGTGTGATCACAGCCCACAGGATGGGTATGGTGTGACTACCACCCACAGGATGGGTATGGTGTGACTAACGCCCACAGGATGCGTATGGTGTGACTACCACCCACAGGATGACTATGGGGTGACTACCAGACACAGGATGGGTATAGTGTGACTACAGCCCACAGGATGGGTATGGGGTGAATTTCGAACACAGGATAGGTATGGTGTAACTACCACCCACAGGATGGGTATGGTGTGACTAACGCCCACAGGATGCGTATGGTGTGGCTACCACCCACAGGATGACTATGGGGTGACTACCAGACACAGGATGGGTATAGTGTGACTACAGCCCACAGGATGGGTATGGTGTGACTAACACCCACAGGATGGGTATGGTGTGATTAACGCCCACAGGATGCGTATGGTGTGACTACCACCCACAGGATGTGTATGGTGTGACTACCACCCACAGGATGTGTATGGTGTGACTACCGCAAACAGGATGGGTATGGGGTGACTACCACACACAGGATGGGAATGTGTGCCTACTGCCCACATGATTGGTATGGTGTGACTACCGCCCACATGATATGTATTGTGTGACTACCGCCCACAGGATCGGTATGGTGTGACTACCACCCAAAGGATGAATATGGTGTGACTACCGCCCACAGGATGGGCATGGTGTGACTATCGCCACAGGATGGGAATGGGGTAACTACAGCCCACAGAATGGGTATGGTGTGACTACAACCCACAAGATGGGTATAGTGTGACTACCGCCCACAGGATGGGTATGGTGTGAGTACCATCCACAGGATGTGTATAGGGTGACTACCGCCCACAGGATGGGAATGGGGTGACTACCGCCAATATAATGGGTATAACGTGACTTCCCCTAACAGGATAGGTATGGTGTGATTACCGCCCACAGAATGGGTATGGTGTGACTACCGTTAAAAGGATGGGTGTGGAGTGACTACCGTCCACAGTATGGGTATGGTGTGACTACCATCTACAGGATGGGTGTGGAGTGACTACCGTCCACAGTATGGGTATAGTGTGACTACCACCCACAGGATGGGTATGGGGTGAGTACAATACACAAGATGTGAATAAGGTGACTACCGCCCACAGGATGGGTATGGGGTAACTTCCGCCAACAGGATGGATAGGAAATGACTACCGCTCACATAATGGGTATAATGTGACTGCCCCCACAGGATGGGTATGGTGTGACTACCGCCCACACGATGGGTATGGTGTGACTACCGCTCACAGGATGGGTATGGGGTGATTACCGCTCACAGCATGGGTATGGTGTGACTACCACCTTCAGGATGGGTATGGGGTGAAAATCGACCACAGGATAGGTGTGGGGTAACCACCGTCCACAGGATGGGTATGGGATGACTACCGCCTACATGATGGGAATTGTGTGACTACCGCCCTTATCGCCCCTATCACGTGCTTTTAACATCTTATGGAGAGGGAGCATGGACACTGGGGTCGTCCCGCAGTTACTAAAAACAACAGACATAGCCCCACTCCACAAAGGGGACAGTAAAGCAATAGCAAAGAACTACAGTCCAATAGCGCTAACGTCCCATATCATAAAAATCTTTGAAAGGGTTCTAAGAGGCAAGATCGCCACTCATCTAGATACCCATCAATTACACAACCCAGGGCAGCACGGGTTTAGAGCAGGTCGCTCCTGTCTGTCCCAACTACTGGACCACTACGACCAGGTTCTAGATGCTCTAGAAGACAAACAGAATGCAGATGTTATATACACAGACTTTGCAAAAGCCTTTGACAAGTGTGACCATGGTGTGATAGCACACAAAATGCGTGATAAAAGAATAACAGGAAAAGTTGGTAGATGGATCTATAATTTCCTAACAAGTAGAACACAAAGAGTAGTAGTCAACAGAGCAAAGTCTGAGGCAGCTAATGTGAAAAGCTCTATTTAACAAGGCACAGTACTCGCTCCCATCCTGTTCCTCATCCTCATATCAGACATAGACAGGGATATAAGCCACAGTGCCGTGTCTTCCTTTGCAGATGACACCCGAATCTGTATGACAGTGTCCACCGTTGAAGACACTGCAAGACTCCAAGCAGACATAAATCAAATCTTTAAATGGGCTGCAGAAAACAATATGAAGTTCAATGATGAGAAATTTCAATTACTCAGATACGGAAAACGTGAGGAAATTAAAATCTCATCGGAGTACAAAACTAATTCCAACCACACAATAGAGCGAAAAACTAATGTCAAAGACCTGGGAGTGATCATGTCAGAGGATCTCACCTTCAAGGACCATAACACCGTAGCAATCAAATCTGCTAAAAAAAATGACAGGATGGATAATGAGAACCTTCAAAACCAGGGATGCAAAGCCCATGTTGGACACTTTTACAAATAGCTTGTTTATCTAGGCTGGAATATTGCTCACACTAACTGCACCTTTCAAGGCAGGTGAAATTGCTGACCTTGAAAATGTACAGAGAACCTTCACGGCACGCATAACTGCGATAAACCACCTCATACTGGGAACGCTTGAAGTTTCTAAACCTGATCTCCTAGAACGCAGGCGGGAGAGATACATTATTATATACAGTGGAAAATTCTCAGGGATTAGTACCAAACTTGACACGAAAATCACTCCCTACGAAAGCAAAAGGCCTGGCAGGCAATGTAACATCCCCCAATGAAAAGCAGAGGTGCCACTAGCACGTTGGAGGACAACACAATAAGTGTCAGGGGCAAGATTGTTCTAACGCCCCCAGCATACATAAGGGGGATTCCCAAAAAAAGCCCTGGCTGTCTTCAATCAGGCATTGACAAGCACATAAAGTCGGTACCTGACCAGCCAGGCTGTGGTTCGTACGTTAAGACTGCGTGCGGCCAGCAGTAACAGCCTGGTTGATCAGGCTCTGGTCCAACATGAGGCCTGGTCACAGACCGGACCGCAGGAGCGTTGACCCCTGGAATTCTCTCCAGGTAGACTCCAGGTAGGATGGGTATTATGTGACTACCGCCCACAAGATAGGTATAGTATGACTACCGCTTACAAGATGGGTATTGGGTGACTACCACCCACAGGATGGGTATGGTGTGACTACCGTCCACAGCATGGGTATGGTGACTACCGCCCACAGGATGGGTATGGTGTGACTACCAACCTCAGGATGGGTTTGGGGTGACTACCGACCACAGGTTGGGTATGGGGTGACTACCACCCACAGGATGGGCATGGGGTGACTTCTTCCCACAATATAGGTAGGATGTGACTACCACCCACAGGATGGGTATGGTGTGACTACCATCCTCAGGATGGGTATGGGGTGACTACAACCTACAGGATGGGTATGGAGTGTCTACCACCCACAGTATGGGTATGGTGTGACTACCACCCACAGGATAGATATGGTGTGATTACCGCCCACAGGATGGGTATGGGGTGACTACCGCTCTCAGGTTGGGTATAGGGTGATCACCGCCCATAGGATGGGTATATGGTGACTACCGCTCCCCGGATGGGTATGGTGTTACTATCACCCACAGGATGGGTATAATGTGACTATCGCCCACTGGATGGGTATGGTGTGACTACCGCCCCAGGATAGGTATAGGTGAATACCGCCTACAGGCTGGGTATGGGGTGATTACGGCCCACAGGATAGGTATGGTGTGACTACCGCCCATAGGATGGATATCGTGTTACGCCGCCCAGAGAATGTGTATGGTGTGATTACAGCCAACAGATTGGGTATGTGACTACCACACACAGGATGGGTGTGGTGTGACTACCGCCCACAGGTTGGGTATGGTGTGACTACCGCCCAGGATTGGGTAGCTACCTCCTCACAGTAGGGAAAGGTGTTACTACGCCCACAGGATGGGTGGGTGATTATCACACACAGGATAGGATAAGGGGACATCGCCCACAGGAGGGAAGTGACCACCACCCCCGGATGGGTATGACTACAGCCTACGGATGGGATTTTGGGCTACCAACCCCAGAAAGGGATTTTATTATTATAATCAAAAGAAGCGCTAAACCCAGGGGTTATACAGCGCTGCAGGTTATTGTATGATGCAGGGAGAGGGGTTTTAAGAGGGAGAGGATGATTAGTAGGGGAGGGTGGAGGGAGACGGTGGATAGGCAGGGAAGAGGGTAGCAAGAGATCAAGGTAGAAGGGACTGAGGGAGGTGCTAGAGGTATAATCTTCAGAGTTTTTAGTAAGTCAGTTTCGTCAAAAAATCAACAAGAGAGCAATTTAAAGGAGGGTCCATCCGCAAGAAGGGAAGAAAGAAAGGGCCGCAGAGCGAAAGACGCGTTGGAGGTAAATTCCTGCATGCTTTGGATAGAGTGGAGTCCAGGAATTGGGCGAACAGACACTGGAACCTGACAAAGCTCACAGAAGGGCAGGGAGGCTCTCCATGAGATACCCGTGGGGTAAGAAGTGTAAAGCGAAGACGGGGGAGGAGTCTCCCAACCCGACACGGGACAAGAAGAAGGCCAGAAACCTATAACCGGTTTAGTAAATGGGTTTGTTATTCAGGGGGTCTGACCAGCGTTGTTTCCAACGGATGTGAAGGGGGAGCAATGACCGCAAAATAGTCCGGTGAAAGGAACACTTATATGAAACTGGAAGGTCAGGTACGCTGGGCCCGCACCAGTGCCCGCCCGTTCATTGCCCCGACGCCAAATGACCAGGGACCCAACAAAAACAATATCTTTATGCTTGGTAAAGATACGGCTAACCAAAGGGTGGGGTAAGAAGAACTAGGGGTGAGGGTATCAATTTTACGGATAGCCTGTAAAGCAATAAGGGGGTCTGAAACACCAAAAAATGGTGACACAGGCATAGATGCCAAACGGATAAGTGCCATGAAGGAAATACAATTCAGCCGGGAAATATGTTTGCTGAGGGCAATAGATCCCCGACAACGCTGTCCAGAAACACTGCTGCGAATCCGACGCCGGCCAGATGACTTTGAACCATCAGTGTATACTGCGGTGGCATGGGGGAAAGAAATGAACGGAAGTGGTTTTAGAAGAAAGAGGAGGCCGTAGGTAGTTGGGCGCACAAGGTAGGGGGGATAGAACAGAAAGGACAGCAGGAACGGCCCCAAGGGGGTAGGGGAAAGGGACATGTCACATGAACATATAGAGGTGGAAGCTAAGGGAAGACAGGAGGAATTGACGAAGAGAAAAGGGACGAGGTAAGCAGGGGCGACGAACAAAAAAAGAGCGCCCCACTAAATCTGTAATAATCCCATACATGGAAGGATTGCAGAGGTCATGAGGCTAACAAAATAGCAATGCAATGATCACGACGATCGGATAAGGGAGG
>WNWK01045851.1:0-14554 GCA_009830355.1 Cherax destructor | reverse complement strand
GGAGTGCGTAACGAGCGGGTCTTTCAAAAGGGGATAGGGGGAAAGTGTAAAATTCAAAAAAAAAGGGTCTGGTCGTTTGTTTTCGGAAACCGGGGTGGTCCCTGTAGGGCGGGAAATTCGAAAATTGCTGCACCTTTAAAGGGAGAACCCGGGAATCAAGGTCAGAGAATAGGAAGGTCAGCGTTCGAAAGGGTCGGGTCCCCGGTACCTGAAGCAGGTGCGAACCGGCACCAGCAAGAATTTCAGGGGTATTAGGGGTTTTCGAAAAAAGTTGTCCATTAACGAAGTAGGGTCAGAACTAGGTGTGGTATCAAGGGGCCCGGGGTAGGTTCACAGATTAAGGCATCCATGGTTAGGTTACTTCTTTCTTTTTGTTTTTAAGAAAAAAAAGAAAGAAGAAAAGAAAAGAAAAATATAAAAAAAGAATAAAAAAAGGGGGAATGTGGAGGAATACCCCCTAGGAGGAATGAAAGGGCGTAAATCCCCTCTGGCCCAAGAGGACCTCAACACCGCAAGTAGTGCAGATGCTGCATGGAACCCGTGCCATACCCTACCCTTCATGCTAATTAAACCAGCAATCCGGGATAGCAACCTCACATCCACCGAGCCACCTCGGCGGACAAAAGAGAGGCGGCCGGATATCCGCCACAAAGCATACCGCCTTCGCCACCACCCCGGAATCCAAAGGTGGCCTCCAGAGATACACCCGTCGCCCAAAAGATACCCAAGGACACCCCAGGAGACCGGAGAGGGATCAGGACATCCTCAGGCGATCCAGATTCCACGGCAAACTACACCACCGCCAAGAACCTCAACAGAATGGGATTGGACCACGGTACCCTTCCTCCTACCTAGGAACTAGAATGCCTGTGGAGAGAAGCTCCCAGGGTAAAAATGGGAAGGAAATAAGGGAGGGATGAGGAGGAGGAGGAAAGGGAAAAGGGAGGATGGGGAAAATGGGAAAGGGGAGGGGGGATTGGGGGGTAATTAGGTTCGGTCTGAGGAAGAAGACCAAAAGGTCCAATTCCTCAGAGCGATAGCCTTAAAGAGGTACTAATCAACAGATTTACCATTTAAGAAGATTTAGGTAGGTTTATATAATTAGTAACTAATATTAGAATTAGTGAGGTAACCTTTGATATTAATAATGTAGTCTTAGATCTTAATATTTTCGAATATTAGGTTACATTAGCTAAGGTGAATTAGCAACCCCATGCTTGAATGGAGGCAGGAGTGGGTCAGATGCTAACATGTTCTTCTTGGACGAGACACTTGTGAGACTGAGATGACTAATCTCAGGGTGTCTTTGTCAACTGTACTTGCATCTCACGAGGAGGCAGTCCATACACAATTTCCACAGATGCAGTCGAAGTTTTGGTGGTTAAAACTGAACATGAAAATCTAGTTACAGAGGAACCTCGGTTGTCGACTGCATTACTTGTCGAACATATCGGTTTTTGAACGAGGAATTTGAGAAAAAATGTCCTGGTTTTCATAAGTTTTCTTGGTTGTCGACCGACAACATGAACGACTCGAATCACGTGCGCACTGGACAATGAAAGACAGGCTAACTCTGTTACTGTGTGGTAATGCAAATGGGGACTTGAAATTGAAGCCCTTAATTGTTTATCATTCCGAAAATTTAAGAGTTTTAAGAAGAATAATGTTATGAAAACAAATTGGCTGTAATGTGGAGGGCCAACACAAAAGAAGACAATTTTTTATTGAGTGAGTTCATGAGGTCATTGCTTCCATTGTCAAAAAATACCTCATTAAAAAAGTTTCCACTAAGGTACCTTTTACTTATGGATAATGCTCCTGCTCGCCCTCCAAACTTGGAAAACAAGTTGCTGGAGGAGTTAGTTTTATAACTGAAATTCTTGTCTCTTAACACCACTCTTCTCATCCAGCCCATGGACCAGCAGGTCATTCCTAACTTCAAGAAACTCTACACCAAAGCACTTTTTGAAAGGTGCTTTGAAATCACTTCAAAAACAAATTTTACCCTCAGGGAGTTCTGGAAGGACCATTTCAATATCCTCACCTGCTTGAGGCTTATAAACAAAGGCTGGGGTCTTCCAGGACCATCCAGTCAGTGTGGAAGACAGTGGCTAGTCTTTGTGGCAGCCAGGGATTTTGAAGTCTTTGAAAATGAGCCTGAGCCGGTAGAGGATATTGTGTCCCTGGGGAAGACCTTGGGCCTAGAGGTGACTGAAGATGATGTGGAAGAGTCGGTGGAGGAGCACAAAACTGAACTCACCACAGAAGAACTTGTAGACCTTCAGAAGGAGCAGCAACAGATTGCAGCAGAGGAGCTGTCATCAGAGGAAGAGGAAGGAAGGGATGATGTGCCCATTGCACTTGTCAAGGAAATGTGTGCTAAATGGCGTGAAGTGCAGGAGTTAGCTGAAAAATACCATCCAGACAAAGCAGTGATCATCCGTCTCTCTAACATGTACAATGACCGTGTAATGCCTCAATTTAGACAAATGTTAAAACGGAGCCTGAAAAAAACCTCACTGGACAGGTTTTTAGTAAGACAAAGAGCCAGTGAGCCAGAACAAGGTGTTAGTGGTGAAAAGAAACAAAGAAGAGAAACAGTTGCCTGACATATTAATAGACGGTGACTCTCCTAACAAGCAGTAACATACCTCCTCCTCTCCTCCACCTCCTGTTTCCAGTGTGTCATTAGCTCTCCTTTGACAGGTAAGAGGAAGTTAAATTTTCATTTACTGTACAGTGTTTCAGATAGTTTCTTTTAGTATTCATTTTTACAGTTTTATGTAGTAGTACATTTTTAATAATAATAATATAATATCTGTATTTACTACAAGTACATGTACAAGGTATACAGGCCTAGCTGACATCAATAACATACTACTATATAGAAAACCCCTTGTTATGCTGAGCATTTCGGGCAAATTAGGTCAGTTTTGTCCCAGGATGCGACCCACACCAGTCGACTATCACCCAGGTACCCATTTTAAACTGATGGGTGAACATGGACAGGAACAGCAGGTGTCTTATGGAAACACATCCCTAATGTTTTCCAGAGGAGATTCGAACCCCGGACCTCAGTGTGTGAGCTGAGTGCGCTAACGATCGAGCTACGTGACACCTATATTGCCATTTGGGATCTTGAATGGATTAATTCTATTTACATTATTTTTATGGGAAAAATTCCTTTGGTTGTCCATTCTGTTTGTCGAATCGACATCTGGAATGAATTAAATTCGACAACCGAGGTTCCACTGTATTGTACTTGCATATGTACCACCAGATACAACTTTCCAGCAGTTCAAATATCAACTACTGAAAATCAAGCACTACCTTGAGAACCCATCAAACTGCCTCAAATGCTATAATGTCTGGTGACTGCAATTTAAAGCACCTAAAATGGAAGTATGTAGCAAAGGCTGTAATAGCAGAGAGAATCCCAGGAGCCAGTTTGAATGACCAGTCTCAGTCAACTGAATTACTAAGACTGCAACAAATTCGCCTTGTGCCAGCAAACAGCGAAACTGACCAGACAAGGAATACTCAAGATCTTATATTCACAAGAAATGAAGAATTGGTATAGAAGATGATAGTTTAAAATACAGTAAACTTAGACCATAGCCTAATAGAAGTTCAAACATCCACACTCACTGGTCCTAATCAGCAAAACAGTCATGAGGGTATTTTTTTAAAATTTAACTTTAACAACAAAAATATCACTTGGGAGCTAATAAATGTCTAGCCTACTGGAATATGCTGGGAAGATAATATGATAAATGAGGACCTGAATCAGTTTTTGAGAGAATGAGCTCAGTGGCACTAGAAATATGCTCCAAACACACACCATTACTAATGGGGAGAAAGTGATGGTTGCAGTGGCATACCTAAGGTATGGCACATGCCCTGGGCACCACTTGAGGGTGGGTGGGGCGCCACTGAGCAGGTTCTATTAAAGTCAGACAAGCCATCCTTGGATAGTGAAAAAATAATTCCCTTCAGATGTATAATCTGTCTTTGATTATCATGGGTGAGAAGCACTAGGATGATTATCATGGGTGAGAAGCACTAGGATGATTATCATGGGTGAGAAGCACTAGGATGATTATCATGGGTGAGAAGCACTAGGATGATTATCATGGGTGAGAAGCACTAGGATGATTATCATGGGTGAGAAACACTAGGATGACCAGATTGTTAAACCCTTTCCTTATTTCAGAGCATTGTGTAAGACGACCATGAAATATTTCTTCAAGAATAAGAAGGAAAGTGGAGCTGAAGGATGGAAGAGACGAAAGTTGGAGGAAGCCTAGAAGTCGAGTAACTTCTTCATGTCCTTCTTTGAAAAGCCCAGAACAAGTTGTTTGACATGTTCCATGGAGTCGCCTACACCTGCTACAAGCTTGTTAGAATCCGAAGGTGGGTCAAGTATAAATGCGTCACAAGCTGAGGAAGAAGTCAAGTTAGATAAATCCGAGTATGATGAAATAAAAAGTGAGACTGGGAGAGAGAACGTGGATATGACAAGAGGGGAAGACGGTGGTGGTAATGTTGAATTTATTGACGAGATTTTACCTAACTAGATTGAACCTGACAACAGTGAACCTAGTGAAGTGGATAGTGTTGAGTCTCTGTCATACCAGAAGTTATTGAACAGCATGACATTGCCATTGGACTTCTGAAGTTCGACAAGGATACTGGAAAAGCAATTCTGCTTGGCGCGTTGAGAGCAGAATTAATAAAGCTGTGTTCGAAGTATTTCGAAAACAGTGAGGGGCCTTTCCTACCAACGAAGATCTGCTCAATGAACAAAATTTGGTTCAAGAGGAAATTGGGATATAGTCGTGGTGAGAAAGTGACTCGCTCAGGGCTGGTCTATTCTCCTTCTAAAAAGTCTACATTTTGTATTTCTTGTCTTCTCTGTTCCCGGTCAGACCATCAATCCTCATTGGAGCAGGAAAGTGGATTAAACCAGTGGAAAACACCTGAAAAAATTAGTGATCACGAAAATGCTAAGAATCATCGGGAGTGCTTTACACAGTGGAAAGAAATTTAGCGGAAAACAGAAGAGATACTGACACAGAACTTCAGTCACAGATTAAGAAGTAAAAGCAGAAGTGGCCTGATACCTTGACGAGAATCCTTCACTGCATAACATTCCTTGTGACTCAGAATCTGGCTTTGTGAGGACACAAGGAGTCACTTCAACTGGATGATGACTCCAATGTGGGAAATTTCCTTGGTTACTGAAACTACTGGTCATCTTTGACCCTGTCATGAAAGAACACCTTACTCATATGGAAAGTCATCCTGGATCCATGTCATATCATTCACTGGGTGTTCAGAACGAATTCATCCACATGATGGCATCCACCGTTTGTCAGAGATTACAGGCACACTGTGAGTAGATGTCAGAAGTAGTAATGTATGTGGAAGTTGATTGAAAAGAAAACGGTCTGTGTTAGTGTCCTTCCTTGGTTTTATCCAGATAAGCCAGAAGGATGCTGAGAGCTATGTTGAAGACATTTTGAAATAGCTAGAGGACGAAATCAAGTTACAGGATTGTTGGTCACAGTGCTGTGACAATGCTGTTGTGATGGCTGGACACAGAAGTGGTGTTCATCAAAGAATAAGTGAGAAAAACAACCTGGCAGTGTTTGTGAATTGTGACAATCACTCGCTCAACTTGGTGGGTGAACATGCAGCCAAACAGGATACAATGATGGTCGTGTTTTATGGAACCATCAAAGCTCTCTACGTGTTTTTCTCTCGTTCAACATAGCACTGGGGAAAATTCTTAAAACAGCGTGCCTGAGGTTGTTAAGTCGGTCCGAAACCAGGTGTAGCACAAGGACAGAAGTATTGAAGCCCATCAACAAGTACCTTGAGGAGATACTTAAAGTTCTCCAGGGCATGACAGACAATGAAAACAAGACCAGAGACACAAGAAGTGAGGCGCAGCTATATAACCATATGCTGAGTTACGATTTTCTGACTGCTAGGGTTTTGGAACAAAGTACCCATTCACATTGATCGTATTCAAAAAGGATGCAGGATCTAGCATAACCTTCCACGATGCTGCCCTGGATTTGAAAGCCCTCCAAGATCGTTTTGATAATTAAAGAAGTCAGTGAATCACTCGGAGGAGGACTCGGTCTCTGTCAAGAATAGAATATTGAAGTTGAAAGACGTCAGAGACTAAAGAAACAAATGGCTGATGAGAACTCGAGAGACGCTGGGTTAACAGCCAAGGAGGAAATGGAGAGAGTCATGAAATGAACACTTGATCGTCTTCACAGAGAAATGGATGAAAGGTTCGCTCGTCTGCACGACACTGATGCCAAGTTTGGGTTCCTTCTCGATGTCAAAGGACTGTGTTACGGCTCTGACAGTAACCACCTACAGAAGTGCCAAAATTTGGGCGAATTGTGCAGCTCTGGTGTATGAACAGCAGCTATATGAAAAAATTTTGGATTGCAGAATGTTATCAAGTCGGGCCAACATGAAAATATCAAGACATGAAGAGCTCAAATTTATTGTTCAGTGTGGTGATGAGAGCTAACGGTTTCCGTTGCCAGTTTTGAGAGATCATTCAGCAAATTAAAACTAATACTTTATAGAGTCTCCATGGGTCAAGGCAGACTCTGATCTTGCTTTGCTGGGTGTAGAAAGAGAAGAAACTAAATAAAAAAAACTGAATTAGAGTACATCATAGAACAACTTGCATCAGACATCAACCATATTTTTAAATGGGCTGCAGAAAAAATATGAAGTTCAAAGATGAGAAATTTCAATTACTCCGATATGGAAAACGTGAGGAAATTAAAATCTCATCGGAGTATAAAACAAATTCCAACTACACAATAGAGCGAAAAACTAATGTCAAAGACCTGGGAGTGATCATGACAGAGGATCTCACCTTCAAGGACCATAACACTGTAGCAATCACATCTGCCAGAAAAATGACAGGGTGGATAATGAGAACCTTCAAAACCAGGGATGCCAACCCCATGTTGACACTTTTCAGGTCGCTTGTTCTATCTAGGCTGGAATATTGCTGCTGCACACTAACTGCACCTTTCAAGGCATGTGAAATTACTGGGAACGCTTGAAGATCCTAAACCTGTACTCCCTGGAACGCAGGCGGGAGAGAGACATTATTATATACACTTGGGAAATCCTAGAGGGATTAGTACCAAACTTGCACACGAGTGTCACTCCCTACGAAAGGAAAAGACTCGGCAGACGATGTAACATCCCCCCAATGAAAAGAAGGGGGTGCCACTAGCACGTTGAGAGACAACACAATAAGTGTCAGGGGTCCAAGACTGTTCAACTGCCTCCCAGCATACATAAGAGGATTACCAATAGACCCCTGGCTGTCTTCAAGCAGGCACTGGACAGGCACCTAAAGTCGGTGCCTGACCAACCAGGCTGTGGTTCATACGTTGGACTGCGTGCGGCCAGCAGTAACAGCCTGGTTGATCAGGCTCTGGTCCAACATTAGGCCTGGTCACAGACCGGTCCGCAGGGGCGTTGACCCCTGGAACTCTTTCCAGGTAAACTTCAGTGAAAGCATGGATGGTGCAGTTGTAATTTTCATGTAGTGCCATAATTTGTTAATTAAAAGACTAACAAGCTTGTCTTGTATTTTTGAGCTCATTTTATGGTAAAATTATTGAAAATGTGGATGTTAGATGTTTGAGCAGGGGCGCAGTTTCATTACTTGTCATAGGCACTATTTTCTGTTGATATGACCGTAGCCAGCTGTCGTCTTCGCCCTCTGTAGGCAAAGATGATAAATAACAGCTACTAAAAACAGGTAGGTTGATGAATTAGACATGTGCAATATCTGGGTATCTTTGTAAATGTATCGCCATATTAATTCAATACATGGACATAATCTGAAGACTGAAAATGTTTACAGAAGTCAGTGGAAGACAAGGTAATTAGTCCATCCACCTAGGAGCAGGTGATGAGAACCGTAGTGTTGAAGAATCTGAAGTACAGGTAGGAGGTGCAACAGACGAAGGCATTGTCACTGGTATGCGGTATTCCCCACTGGAAATAGATCATACCCAGCAGTAGGCAAGTAAGTTGTGGGTCCTCTGTATCAGCAGATTCTCTGAAGAATAAAGAGTAAGACTAGCTGTATGTCAGGGGAACGCCTTCCACCTGATCACAATTATGGAAAAAGAAATAATAACTTTAAGGAAAAATAATAATGGAAAAATTGCAACATTTAATTAAGTATAAAGAAAAGGCCACCGTTGGTTCTTGTGAGATCTTGAGACAGGAGACTTTTCTTAGTCCAGGATGTCTTTATCTTAAGATGTAATGAAGATATATTAATTGTCATGGGTAGGAGGTGTTGGTCTGATGTTACGTAGATGACAAAGCTACGGTCAATAATGGTTCGTAGTATTTCACTCTAGATATCAGAGGAGAGATGAAGAGTCGTTATGTCCCCACTGGGATCTAGCTCCAAGATATCGAGCGTCTACTGTGGATGACCATGCCAACAGCAGAGCTGGTAATAAAAAAAAAACAATACTGGTTACAAGATGGTTATTAAGTTTAACAATGAAGAAAGACAAAGGGTGATAATTGTAATTCAATGTCATTACTGGTAACTAGGCTAAATACAAAAAAAAAGTGAAACGGTATTCCTGGGTGATCACCCTACCTAATCAGAAGAGTGGAGGTGAAGTAATTTACCAAATTCCTACCCAAACCAGGTAAGGTTAATACTACCAGGAGTAGAAAGTAAACAGACTCAGACCCGAAGAAATAAGGAGTTTTACAGAGGCCCACTAGATGGCAGAGCAGGTGGCGACACACTGTAATAGTCTGAACTACCTTAAGCCCAATTTAGCGACTGGAAATTGTTGATCTCTAATTAAATGCATCACTCAGAGACCAAGAGAGAGAGAGAGGGAACAAAAAGTCATAAACGAAATTGAGATAAATCCAAAACACCTCTTTTCATACGGAAAATCCAGGTCAAAGACAAAATCTAATATTGGGATTCTCATTAAAGGAGATAGAACATACATTTATGCAACAAAGAAATAAGTGAAAAACTTCAATCACGGTACAAGCCATACTCTCTGATATAACCCAAACTCCACTTGACTTTGAAGAGAACACTGATTACATTCCCATGCACTCCGCCTCAGGCCTTGACTCATGGAACTAGATATTAAAGTATTGCAAGAAGCCATTATTGCATTACTCAGTTATTCTATGGAGAAGGAGCCTGGACACTGAAGTCATCCCACAGTCTGTAAAAATCACTGATATTGGCCCATTCCACAAAAATGGGAGCAAAGGAATTGTAAAAATAAGTAGACCGATAGCGCTGACATCCCACATTATCAAGATTTTTTAAAGGGTCTTATGAACCATGATTTCTAATCACATGGAATCCCAGCAGTTGTACAACCCAGGTCAGCATGCGTTCAGAACAAGTCGCTCCTGCCTGTCACAATTGCTGGACTATTATGATGTGATCTGGATGTACTGAAAGACAAGCTAAATGCAGATGCAGTATACAACGAATTTGCTCAAAAAGATAACTGGAAAGGAGGGCAGATGGCTATTTAACATCCTAATCAATAGAACCCAAAGAGTACTAGCAAATAAAGTGAAATCAGGGGCTTCTACAATGAAGAGTTCTGTTCCTCTTCCTGTTCCACTTCTTTTTCTCATTCTCATATCTGACATAGACAGGGACATAAACCATACCACCTTTGCAGATGCTACAAAAATTTGTATGAGATTGGTATCCATTGAAGACACAGCGAGGCTCCAAGCTGATGTCAAACAAGACTGCCATTGCACTACTGAAAATAATATAGTGTTCAGTGAGGATAAATTTCAGTTACTATGTTGTTAAAAACTTAGGAAAAACAGGATTGGAGAACAAGACAAACTCAGAGCATAAGTCTTGTGTTGGATTTTGGGTGAGATGAGAACATTAATTAATGTAAAAAGACAACTGTTGGTCTGGGAAACTCATCTTTGTTGATGACAGCTGAAACACCTGCAGCTGTCTAATTACCCACCAGGGCTAGAAAGAATTATAACCAAGGTTAATACTCGCCTTGCTGACATATATTAACAGCTATGAGCAGGTATATAACCTGGTAGTCATAGGTGGCCCTTATCTGTGTTTTGGGCTTGGGCTGCCCCTCATGGCCTAGGCACTGCAGTGGTAATTAGGAGATATTTGGTAAAATAATGACTAATCATGTAATTATTCATGGCAGGAAGAGTGTCTGCAGGTTTTCCTGGAGATTGTCAGTGCCCAACATGGGTTTATGATGCACACGAAATATGGCTACAAATTATTCTACAGGTGTCCCGTAGCTCGATCGCAAGCGCACTCAGCTCACACACTGAGGTCCGGGGTTCGAATCTCCTCCGGTACGGCTGGAAAACATTAGGAACGTGTTTCCATAAGACACCTGCTGTCCCTGTCCCTGTTCACCCATCAGTTGGGTGTTAGTCGACTGGTGAGGGTCACATCCTGGGACAAAACTGACCTAATTTGCCCGAAATGCTCAGCATAACAAGGGGCTTTCTATATAGTAGTATGTATGCCTGTATACCTTGTACATGTACTTGCAGTAAATAAAATTATTATTATTATTATTATTCAACGTGCAGTGGCCCGACTGGAGACAGTAACTTCTGTCACATCATTACTAGTCGAGTTCAAACTGCAATCTGCCTGTTGCAACCTTCTTCCCTATATTTATGTGCTGGTATCTGCTGACATAGTGTCTACAGGTGTTAGGTGCCGCCTCTGGTGATTCATTTGAATCAAGAAGAGTGGATTCTTTGAGTCTGAGGCACGGGCTTTGGAGTATAATGCCCCTAGGTATATTTTCAGGTTAAGGGCATATTATCTTGAATTTTTAATAGCCTGGGGAAACAGAAGTTCACTCAGACTAACGAAGGTATGTAAAAAGTTGCAGACACTCCGGTAAGAAGGAAAAGGTCTTGTGACCAGTGCAACCTAAATATTGCTTAGTGAGATACTTGTTAAGATCAATGGATGTTTCTGGTATGCTTTAAAACTGCTGAATTAAAATGCTAGGTTGAAAGACATGTGAGCGTACTTCATCTCTGCTAGTGCAAAAAAGGAATAGAGATCGTGACCCTCTATCCCACTCTGCCCTGCCACAGTTGGAAAGTTGCTCCCATGGAGAAAAAATTCTCCAAGTCTAATGAGAGAGACCCTTAAGTGATAATGTAAAGATCGCACATTCAATGAGCACAACGATGTTGTTACTGTAACTGCAAGGAAAATGGATGGGTTGGATAACTAGAACTTTCAAAAGAGATGCCAAACCAATGATGACACTCTTCAGATAACTCATTATCTCTAACTAGGGCTTTTCTGCGACTGAGACGTGAAGGCGGTGACCTGAAGTGAGTACAGATAAGCTCCAGGTAGGCTGTAACATTGTTGTGTACTAATGGCCCCCTTCAAGGTAAGCAAAATTGCAGAACTAAAAAATGTGCAGAGAATCTTCATAGCTTGCACAGACTCAGTCAAGCACTTAAATTACTGGGAACACGTGAAAACGACAGTTTTCTCAAATTATCTCCTGATCAGCTGAGTTATGGTACATAATTTGTGCTGCAGGTGGCGGGCACCAACAACCTGATGGATAAAGTCTGTAAACAAAAGGCCTGGTCTGGGATCGGGCTGCAGGGGGAGTGACCTCTGGAAGTGACTACAGGTAAGACAATTTCTGATCATTCAGGCTGTGGTGCATATGTCAGTAGTAGTTCAGTAGTAGTATTTTGTATCTTACCAACCGTTAGTGAGTCACAAGCCTTTCACGTGATCACTGTCCGTTAATGGTCTTTCTGCTGACCTAGCAGAAAGACTAGTAACGTCAGTTCAAGACAGGATAGCAGAGTAGAAGGTCAGGTGAAGGCGGCTCTGAGTGTTCTCCCATTTTTATCACTAATATAAGTTACCAACCAAGCTACGTTTGTGTTTATTACCAAATCCATCATCAAGAACCCACACGATACATACAATGAATTGTGTGCAGCTAACAGTAACAGCTTGGGTGGTCATATCTACCAGTAGGCCTGGCTTGGTACCTGGAGTATACCTGGAGAGGATTTTGGGGGTTCAACGCACCCACGCCCCAGTCCATGACCACGCCTCGCAGTGGATCAGGGCCTGATCAGCCAGGCTGTTACTGATGGCTGCACACAGACCGATATACAAACCACAGACCAGCTGGTCAGGTACTAACGTTAGGTGCCTGTACATGGAGGCAGTTGAACAGTCTTGGGCCCCTGACACTTATTTTGTTGTCTCTTAATGTACTTATTGCACCCCTGCTTTTCAATTGGGAATGTTGCACCGCCTGCCGAGTCTTTTGCTTTCGTAGGAAGTGATTTTGGTGTTAAGATTTGAAAAGTCCCTCAAGGGGGGTGACCCAGAAACCATCTTCAGGAAAACTTTAGGAGGGGGAATGTTTGGTGGAGATGGTGGGTGTAGAGCGTGGGTGTTGCTTGGGGAAGGTGGGTGCTAGGTGGGGATGGCGGGCACTGGGTGGGGAGAGGGGGTGCTGGGTGAGAAGGGTAGGTGTTGGGTGGGGATGGTGGGTGTTGGGCGGGTATGGTGGGTGGGTAAGGCGGGTGGTGGGTGGGGATGGTGGGTGCTGGGTGAGAAAGATGGGTGTTGGGTGGAGATGGTAGGTGCTGGGTGAGAAGGGTGGTGCAGGGTGAGGAGGGAGGCTGGGTGGGGATGGTTTTGCTGGGTGGGAGGGAATGTTGGGTGGGGATGGTGGGTGCTGGGTGGAAGGAGGTGCTGGGTGGAAGGAGTAGTGCTGGGTGGGGAGAGGCTGGGTGGGGATGGTGGGTCCTGTGGAAGGTAGTTCTGGTGGGATGGTGGGTGCTGGGTGGGGAGGGTAGTGCTGGGTGGGATGGTGGGTGCTGGGTGGGGAGTAGTGCTGGGTGGGGATGGTGGGTGCCTGGGTGGGAAGTGGTGCTGGGTAGGGTGTGCTGGGTGGGGATGGTGGGTGGGTGGGCTGGGGGGTGGCTGGTGGGAATGGTGGGTGCTGGGTGAGGGAGGGTGGAGTGCGGGTGGGGGTGCTGGGTGCTGGGTGGGTGCTGGGTGAGGAGGAGGCTGGGTGGGGATGGTGGGGTGGCGGTGGTGGGGGTAGGCTGGTGGGTGGAGTGCTGGGTGGGGATGGTGGGTGCTTTGGGTGGGGATGGGTGGAGTCGGGTGGAGGATGGGTGGGGATGGTGGGCTGGTGGAGGGTAGTTCGGTGGTGGGAGGGTAGTTCTGGGTGGGGATGCACAGGGAATCTTATAACCTCAGTTTCTAGGAGAGTGTTATGACAAATAATGACAAACGATAAACGTTATTTCTAAATAAAAAAAAGGTTTACAATTGTTTTTTAAAATATGATACTATTGACAAACATTATAGAATATTTCAGGCAGTCTTAAAATAACTTATAATTACAAAATGTGATCAGTCGCGAGGAAGCCTTCACCAAATTCAGCTTCAATAAAAAAACATGAGGTGGGACCAAGTAAACCAAGTCCTAAATGATATAAACTGGGAAGATACCATAAGCATCACGGATCCTAACCTATGTCTAGAACAAATTAACTTAGTGGCACTCGAGGTATGCTCAAGGAATATTCCTTTAAGGAAAAGGAGGAGATGATGTAAACTAGAAAGACAAAGGCGCTCCCTATACAGGTGAAGGCAAAGAATAACAGAGTGGCTAAAAGAAGCCAATATATCTGCAGTACGTTGGGAGACACTGGTCAGAGTGTGCTACTCAAGTCCCAATATGACTCGGTTTTTAGCGAGCCGCTAACCAGACTGAGAGTCGAAGACCTAAATGATTTTTTTGAGAGAGAGAGACAGAATTTGGTAGACACACAAGTATCTCATATTATCCTGATGCCAAATTACTTCGAAAAGGCGATAAATGACATGCCCATGCACTCTGCTCCAGGCCCAGACTCATGGAACTCCGTGTTCATCAAGATTTGCAAGAAGCCCCCATCACGTGCTTTTAACATCCCATGGAGAAAAAGCGTGGACACTGGGGTCGTCCCGCAGTTACTAAAAACAACAATTACTGGGAACACTTGACGTTCCTCAACATGTATTCCCTAGAACGCAGGCAGGAGAGATACATGATTATATTCACTTTGAAAATCCTAGAGGGATTAGTACCAAACTTGCACACGCAAATCACTCCCTATGAAAGCAAAAGACTCGGCAGACGATGCAACATCCTCCCAATGAAAAGCAGGGGTGCCACTAGCACGATAAGAGACAACACAATAAGTATCAGGGGCCCAAGACTGTTCATCTGCCTCCCAGCATGCATAAAGGGGATTACCAATTTACCCTCTGGCAGTCTTCAAGCAGGCACTGGACAGGCACCTAAAGTCAGTACCTCACCAGCCGGGCTGTGGTTCGTACGTCGGGTTGCGTGCGGCCAACAGTAACAACCTGGTTGATCAGGCCCTGAGCCACCATGAGGCCTGGTCACAGACC
>WNWK01045850.1:0-14554 GCA_009830355.1 Cherax destructor | reverse complement strand
AATATTGATTTTATAGATTTTTAAAGGATTTTAAAAAAATATGTAAATAATTTATAAATACGCAAAAATGCTATAAAACGTTATTTTATTGCATTTTTGACATTCAAGCATTTTCAAGGATTTTTGAAAACTATTTTTTAGATAAAATATACCTATAGTAAGCCTCCTCAAAAAAAATCATAAAATTTCGCTTACTTTTCCCATAAATTTCAATTGCAGTAGAAAATTTATTTAAAAGTTTGATAATCTAAGTATTTTAGCTAAAATAGTTTTGTCAGAAAAGACACTCAAACGCTCTAAAACGTCGAAATATGCAATAAAATACCATTTTAGCACATTTTTCGAGATTTTAATGTTTCATGTATTTTTGAAAAATAATATAAATATTCTATAATAATATTGTTTTATAGATTTTTAATAGGATTTTTAAAATATGTAAATAATTTATAAATATTAAAAATGCTATAAAAGGTTATTTCATTGGATTTTTGACGATTCAAGGCATTTTCAAGAGATTTTCTGAAAAATTTTTTTTAGATAAAATATACCTATGAGTAAGCCTCCCCCCCAAAAATCATAAAATTTCGCTTACTTTTCCCATAAATTTCAATTGCAGTAGAAATTCTATTTAAAAGTTTGATAATCTAAGTATTTTAGCTAAAAAATGAGTTTTGTCAGAAAAGCACTCAAACCGCTCTAAAACGTCGAAATATGCAATAAAATACCATTTTTAGCACATTTTTCTGAGATTTTAAATTTCATGTATTTTTTGAAAAATAATATGAAATATTGTATAATAATATTGATTTTTATAGATTTTTAAAGGGATTTTTAAAAATATGTAAATAATTTATAAATATTAAAAAATGCTATAAACGTTATTTTATTGCATTTTTGACGATTCAAGGCATTTTCAAGATTTTCTGAAAAACTATTTTTTTAGATAAAATATACCTATGAGTAAGCCTCCTCAAAAAAATAATAAAATTTCGCTTACTTTTCCCATAAATTTCAATTGCAGTAGAAATTCTATTTAAAAGTTTGATAATCTAAGTATTTTAGCTAAAAAATGAGTTTTGTCAGAAAAGCACTCAAACCGCTCTAAAACGTCGAAATATGCAATAAAATACCATTTTAGCAATTTTTTGAGATTTTTAAGTTTCATGTATTTTTTGAAAAATAATATGAAATATTGTATAATATATTTTTTTTAAAGGGATTTTTAAAATGTGGAAATATTATATAGCAAAATGCTATAAAACGTTATTTTATTGCATTTTTACGATTCAAGCATTTTCAAGATTTTCTGAAAAACTATTTTTTGATAAAATATACCTATTAGTAATCTTCCTAAAAAAAAATAAAATTTCGCTTAATTTTCCCATAAATTTCAATTGCAGTAGAAATTATATTTAAAAGTTTGATAATCTAAGTATTTTAGCTAAAAAATGAGTTTTGTCAGAAAAACACTCAAACTGCTCTAAAACGTCGAAATATGCACTAAAATACCATTTTAGCACATTTTTCTGAGATTTTTAAATTTCCTGTATTTTTTGAAAAATAATATGAAATATTGTATAATAATATTGTTTTTATAGATTTTTAAAGGGATTTTTAAAAAATATGTAAATAATTTATAAATACGCAAAAATGCTATAAAACATTATTTTATTGCATTTTTTGACGATTCAAGGCATTTTGAAGGATTTTCTGAATAACTATTTTTTTTAGATAAAATATACCTATGAGTAAGCCTCCTCAATTAAATATTTAAATTTCGCTTACTTTCCCGTAAATTTCAATTGCAGTAGAAATTCAATTTAAAAGTTTGATAATCTAAGTATTTTAGCTAAAAAATGAGTTTTGTCAGAAAAGCACTCAAACCGCTCTAAAACTTCGGAATATGCAATAAAATACCATTTTAGCATATTTTTCTGAGATTTTTATATTTCGTGTTTTTTTTTGAAAAATAATATGAAATATTGTATAATAATATTGATTTTTATAGATTTTTAAAGGGATTTTTAAAAAAATATGTAAATAATTTAAAAAAACGAAAAATGCTATAAAACGTTATTTTATTGCATTTTTTGACGATTCAAGACATTTTCAAGGATTTTCTGAAAAACTATGTTTTAGATAATATACATATGAGTAAGCCTCCTCAAAAAATCATAAAATTTCGCTTACTTTTCCATAAATTTCAATTGCAGTAGAAATTCTATTTAAAGTTTGATAATCTATGATTTTAGCTAAAAAATGAGTTTTGTCAGAAAGCACTCAAACCACACTAAAACGTCGAAATATGCAAAAAATACCATTTTAGTACATTTTTAAAGGTATTTTTTACATGTATTTTTAAAATCCCTCTAAAATCTATAAAATCAATATTATTGTAAATTTTCATATTAGTTATTCAAAAAATAAATGAAACTTAAAATCTTAGAAAAATATGCTAAAATGTATTTTATTGCATATTTCGACGTTTTAATGGTTTTGAGTGCTTTTCTGACAAAACTCATTTTTACATAGATTATCAAGACTTTTAAATAAATTTCTACTGCAATTAAATTATAGAAGAAGTGAAATTTATATTTTTTGATGAAGCCTCTAATTTTATCTAAAAATAGTTTTTCAGAAAATCCTGAATGTAGAATCGTCAAAATGCAATAAAATAACGTTTTATACATTTTTCTTTAAATTTTTACATATTTTAAATCCTAAATTATAAAAAATCAGTATTATATACAATATTTCATATTAATTTTAAAAAAACACTATATATAAAAATCTCTAGAAAAATTGCTATAAAATTATTTTATTGCATTTTCGAGTTTCAAGGTTTGAGTGCTTTTCTGACAAAACTCATTTTTGTAAAATATTTAGATTATCAAGCATTTTAAATAAATTTGGAATAGCTTTCTATCATTTGAGGAGACTACTCTAATATTTTATCTAAAACAGTTTTCAGAAAATCTTTAGAAATGCCTTGAATCGTTAAAAATGCAATGAAAAAACGTTTTATAGCATTTTAATATTTATAAATTATTTACATATTTTTAAAAATCCCATTAATAATCTATAAAATCAATATTATTATAGAATATTTCATATTATTTTTCAAAAATACATGAAACATTAAATCTGAAAATATAAATGGTATTATTATATTTGAGTTTTCAGCATTTGAGTGATTTTCAGACGAAACTTTTTAGAAATATACTTATCAAACAAATAATTCTCATATTATGGAATTATTAAATTGATAATCTATATTAGATAAAGTTTCGAACTCAAACCTACTAATGCAAAATTATAATTTGTTTTTTCATATTTAAATATAAAAATTTAAAATTTATTTTAGATTAAAGTTTAAATATAAATTAAACAAATGTTATAAACTATTTCATTGAAATTTTGAGATTCAAGGCATTTTCATAATTTTTGAAAACATATTTTAGATAAAATTTCAATTTGAAACCTTTCAAAAAATATAAATTTAGTAACTTTTCCATAAATTGCTTATTCAAAATTCAATTTAAAAGTTTGATAATTAAGTATTTTAGCTAAAAATGAGTTTTGTCAGAAAAGCACTCAAACCTCTAAATCGAAATATGCAAAAAATACCATTTTAGCAATTTTTCAAGTTTTTAAGTTTCATGTATTTTTGAAAACTAATATGAAATATTTTATAATAATATTGATTTTATAAATTTTAAAGATTTTAAAAATGTTAAATAAATTTATAAATTTATGCAAATTGGTTAAGATTATTTTATTGCATTTTTTTACGTTCAAGCATTTTCAAGGATTTGTGAATAACTATTTGTTTAGATAAAATATACCTATTATAACCTCCTCAATAGAAATAATAAATTTGACTTATTCCTAAATTTCAATTTAAAAGTTTGATAATCTAAGTATTTAATTTAAAAATGAGTTTTGTGTAAAGCCTCAAACTTCTTAAAACGTCGAAAATGCAAATAAATACATTTTACACATTTTAGTGAGATTTTAAGTTTCATGTATATTTTGAAAAATAATATGAAATATTGATAATAATATTGATTTTTATAGATTTTAAAGGGATTTTTAAAATATATGTAATATTTATAAATAGCAAAAATGCTATAAACGTTATTTTATTGCAATTTTTGACGATTCAAGCATTTAAAGGATTTTCTGAAAAACTATTTTTAGGTAAAATATACCTATGAGTATACTCCTCAAAAAAATCATAAAATTTCGCAGTAAATACATTAATTTAAGTTTGATAATCTAGTATTTTAGCAAAAAATGAGTTTTGTCAAGAAGCACTCAAACTCCTTAAAATCAAATATGAATAAAATACGATTTTATAACATTTTTCAAAGATTTTAATTTTCATGATTTTTTAAATAATATGAAATATTCTATATAATATATTTTTATAGATTTTTAATGGGATTTTTAAAAATACTTTTTATAAATAATAAAAAATGCTATAAAAGTTATTTTGTTGCATTTTTGACGATTCAAGGGATTCAAGGATTTTCTGAGTAACTATAATTTTAGATAAATATACCTATGTAATTCTCAAAAAAATATAAATATTTGATTACTTTTCGTAAATTTCAATTGCAGTAGAAATTAATTTAAAAGTTTGATAATATAAGTATTTTAGGTAAAAAATGAGTTTTGTCAGAAAAGCACTCAAAGCGCTCTAAAACGACGAAATATGCAATAAAATAACGTTTTATAGCATTTTTGCCTATTTATAAATTATTTACATATTTTTTTAAATCACTTTAAAAATCTATAAAAATCACTATTATTATACAATATTTCATGTTATTTTTCAAAAAATACATGAAACTTAAAAATCTCAGAAAAATGTGCGAAAATAGTATTTTATTGCATATTAAGATGTTTTAGAGATGTTTGAGTGTTTTTCTGACAAAACTCATTTTTTAGCTAAAATACTTAGATTATCAAACTTTTAAATTGAATTTATACTGCAATTGAAATTTCTGGGAAAAGTAAGCGAAATTTTATGATTTTTTTTTTTGAGGAGGCTTACTCATAGGTATATTTTATCTAAAAAAATAGTTCTTCAGAAAATCCTTTAAAATGCCTTGAATCGTCAAAAAATGCAATGAAAAAACGTTTTATAGCTTTTTTTATTTTTTTTTAAATATTTACATATTTTTAAAAAATCCCATTAAAAATTTATAAAAATCAATATTATTATAGAATATTTCATATTATTTTTCAAAAAATACATGAAACATTAAAATCTTTGAAAAAGTACTAAAATCGTATTTTATTGCATATTTCGACGTTTTAGAGCGGTTTGAGTGCTTCTCTGACAAAACTCATTTTTTAGCTAAAATACCTAGATTATCAAACTTTTAAATTGAATTTATACTGCAATTGAAATTTCTGGGAAAAGTAAGCGAAATTTTATGATTTTTTTTGAGGAGGCTTACTCATAGGTATATTTTACCTAAAAAAATAGTTTTTCAGAAAATCCTTTAAAATGCCTTGAATCGTCAAAAAATGCAATAAAATAACGTTTTATAGCATTTTTGCCTATTTATAAATTATTTACATATATTTTAAAAATCCCTTTAAAAATCTATAAAAATCAATATTATTATACAATATTTCATATTATTTTTCAAAAAATACATGAAACTTAAAAATCTTATAAAAAATTACTTAAATGGTATTTTATTGCATATTTCCACGTTTTAGAGTGGTTTGAGTGTTTTTCTGACAAAACTCATTTTTTAGCTAAAATACTTAGATTATCAAACTTTTAAATTGAATTTCTACTGCAATTGAAATTTACGGGAAAAGTAAGCGAAATTTTATTATTTTTTTGAGGAGGCTTACTCATAGGTATATTTTATCTAAAAAATAGTTCTTCAGAAAATCCTTGAAAATGCCTTGAATCGTCAAAAAATGCAATGAAATAACGTTTTATAGCATTTTGCGTATTTATAAATTATTTACATATTTTTTAAAAATCCCTATAAAAATCTATATAAATTAATATTCTTATAAAATATTTCATAATATTTTTCAAAAAATACATGAAACTTAAAAATCTTAGAAAAAATTGCTAAAATGGTATTTTATTGCATATTTCGACGTTTTAGAGCGGTTTGAGTGCTTTTCTGATAAAACTCATTTTTTATCTAAAATACATAGATTATCAAACTTTTAAATAGAATTTCTACTGCAATTGAAATTTATGGGAAAAGTAAGCGAAATTTTATGATTTTTTTTTGAGGAGGCTTACTCATAGGTATATTTTATCTAAAAAAACAGTTTTTCAGAAAATCTTTGAAAATGCCTTGAATCGTCAAAAATGCAATGAAAAAACGTTTTATAACATTTTTTAATATTTATAAATTATTTACATATTTTTAAAAAATCCCATTAAAAATCTATAAAAATCAATATTATTATAGAATATTTCATATTATTTTTCAAAAAATACATGAAACATTAAAATCTTTGAAAAATGTACTAAAATCGTATTTTATTGCATATTTCGACGTTTTAGAGCAGTTTGAGTGCTTCTCTGACAAAACTTATTTTTTAGCTATGATACCTAGATTATCAAACTTTTAAATTTAATTTATACTGCTTACTCATAGGTATATTTTACCTAAAAAAATAGTTTTCAGAAAATCCTTTAAAATGCATTGAATCGTCAAAAAATGCAATAAAATAACGTTTTATAGCATTTTTGCCTATTTATAAATTATTTACATATATTTTAAAAATCCCTTTAAAAATCTATAATAATCAATATTATTATACAATATTTCATATTATTTTTCAAAAAATACATTAAACTTAAAAATCTTATAAAAAATTGCTAAAATGGTATTTTATTGCATTTATAAATTATTTACATATTTTTTAAAAATCTCTCTAAAAATCTATAAAAATCAATATTATTGTAGAATATTTCATATTAGTTTTTCAAAAAATACATGAAACTTAAAAATCTTAGAAAAATTTGCTAAAATTGTATTTTATTGCATATTTCAACATTTTAGAGCGGTTTGAGTGCTTTTCTGACAAAACTCATTTTTTAGCTAAAATATTTAGATTATCAAACTTTTAAATAGAATTTCTACTGCAATTTTCTACTGCAATTTTAAAAATCCCTTTAAAAATCTATAATAATCAATATTATTATACAATATTTCATATTATTTTTAAAAAAATACATGAAACTTAAAAATCTTATAAATAATTGCTAAAATGGTATTTTATTGCATTTATAAATTATTTACATATTTTCTAAAAATCTCTCTAAAAATCTATAAAAATCAATATTATTGTAGAATATTTCATATTAGTTTTTCAAAAATACATGAAACTTAAAAATCTTAGAAAAATTTGCTAAAATTGTATTTTATTGCATATTTCAACATTTTAGAGCGGTTTGAGTGCTTTTCTGACAAAACTCATTTTTTAGCTAAAATATTTAGATTATCAAACTTTTAAATAGAATTTCTACTGCAATTTTCTACTGCAATTTTAAAAATCCCTTTAAAAATCTATAATAATCAATATTATTATACAATATTTCATATTATTTTTAAAAAAATACATGAAACTTAAAATCTTATAAATAATTGCTAAAATGGTATTTTATTGCATTTATAAATTATTTACATATTTTCTAAAAATCTCTCTAAAAATCTATAAAAATCAATATTTTTTTTTTTTATTAACACATCGGCCGATTCCCACCAAGGCAGGGTGGCCCGAAAAAAAAAACTTTCATCATCATTCACTCCATCACTGTCTTGCCAGAAGGGTGCTTTACACTACAGTTATAAAACTGCAACATTTACACCCCTCCTTCAGAGTGCCGGCACTGTACTTCCCATCTCCAGAACTCAAGTCCGGCCTGCCGGTTTCCTGAATCCCTTCATAAATGTTACTTTGCTCACACTCCAACAGCACGTCAAGTATTAAAACCATATGCCTCCATTCACTCCTATCAAATACGCTCACACATGCTTGCTGGAAATCCAAGCCCCTCGCACACAAAACTTCCTTTACCCTCCTCCAACCTTTCCTAGGCCGACCCCTACCCCGCCTTCCCTCCACTACAGATTTATACACTCGAAGTCACTCTGTCTCGTTCCATTCTCTCTACATGTCCAAACCACCTCAACAACCCCTCCTCAGCTCTCTGGACAATCGTTTTGGTAATCCCGCACCTCCTCCTAATTTCCAAACTCCGAATTCTCTGCATTATATTCACACCACACATTGACCTCAGACATGACATCTCCACTGCCTCCAGCCTTCTCCTCGTTGCAACATTCATCACCCATGCTTCACACCCATATAAGAGCGTTGGTATAACTATACTCTCATACATTCCCCTCTTTACTTCCATGGACAAGGTTCTTTGTCTCCACAGACTCGAAGTGCTCCACTCACCCTTTTCCCCTCATCAATTCTATGATTCACCTCATCCTTCATAGACCCATCCGCCGACATGTCCACTCCCAAATATCTGAATACATTCACCTCCTCCATACTCTCTCCCTCCAATCTGATATCCAATCTTTCGTCACCTATTCTTTTTGTTATCCTCATCACCTTACTCTTTCCTATATTCACTTTCAATTTTCTTCTTTTACACACCCTACCAAATTCATCCACCAACCTCTGCAGCTTCTCTTCAGAATCTCCCAAAAGCACAGTGTCATCAGCAAAAGCAACTGTGACAACTCCCACTTTGTATTTGCTTCTTTATCTTTTAGCCCAACACCTCTTGCCAAGACCCTCGCATTCACTTCTCTTACAACCCCATCTATAAATATATTGAACAACCACGGTGACATCACACATCCTTGTCTAAGGCCCACTTTTACTGGGAAATAGTCCCCTTCCCTCCTACACACTCTAACCTGAGCCTCACTATCCTCATAAAAACTCTTCACTGCTTTCAGTAACCTTCCTCCTATTCCATACACCTGCAACATCTGCCACATTGCCCCCCTATCTACCCTATCATACGCCTTTTCCAAATCCATAAATGCCACAAAAACATCTTTATTTTCTAAAAATCTCTCTAAAAATCTATAAAAATCAATATTATTGTAGAATATTTTGTATTAGTTTTTCAAAAATTACATGAAACTTAAAAATCTTAGAAAAATTTGCTAAAATGGTATTTTATTGCATATTACAACGTTTTAGAGTGGTTTGAGTGCTTTTCTGACAAAACTCATTTTTTAGCTAAAATACTTTTAAATTGAATTTCTACTGCAATTGAAATTTACGAGAAAAGTAAGCAAAATTTTATTATTTTTTTGAGGAGGCTTACTCATAGGTATATTTTATCTAAAAAAATAGTTCTTCAGAAAATCCTTGAAAATGCCTTGAATCGTCAAAAAATGCAATGAAATAACGTTTTATAGCATTTTTGCGTATTTATAAATTATTTACATATTTTTTTAAAAATCCCTTTAAAAATCTATAAAAATCAATATTATTATAAAATATTTCATAATATTTTTCAAAAAATACATGAAACTTAAAAATCTTAGAAAAATTTGCTAAAATGGTATTTTATTGCATATTTCGACGTTTTAGAGCGGTTTGAGTGCTTTTCTGGTAAAACTAATTTTTTATCTAAAATACTTAGATTATCAAACTTTTAAATAGAATTTCTACTGCAATTGAAATTTATGGGAAAAGTAAACGAAATTTTATGATTTTTTTTTTTGAGGAGGCTTACTCATAGGTATATTTTATCTAAAAAACAGTTTATCAGAAAATCTTTAAAAATGCCTTGAATCGTCAAAAAATGCAATGAAAAAACGTTTTATAGCATTTTTTAATATTTATAAATTATTTACATAATTTTAAAAAATCCCATTAAAAATCTATAAAAATCAATATTATTATAGAATATTTCATATTATTTTTCAAAAAATACATGAAACTTAAAAATCTTATAAAAAATTACTAAAATGGTATTTTATTGCATATTTCGACGTTTTAAAGCGCTTTGAGTGCTTTTCTGACAAAACTCAATTTTTATATAAAATACTTAGATTATCTAACTTTTAAATAAAATTTCTACTGCAATTGAAATTTATGGGAAAAGTAAGCGAAATTTTATGATTTTTTTTTGAAGAGGCTTACTCATAGGTATATTTTATCTAAAAAAAAATAGTTTTTTTCAGAAAATCCTTGAAAATGCCTTCGATCGTCAAAAATTGCAATAAAATAACGTTTTATAGCATTTTTGCCTATTTATAAATTATTTACATATTTTTTTAAATCACTTTAAAAATCTATAAAAATCAATATTATTATACAATATTTCATGTTATTTTTCAAAAAATACATGAAACTTAAAAATCTCAGAAAAATGTGCTAAAATGGTATTTTATTGCATATTTCGACGTTGTAGAGCGGTTTGAGTGCTTCTCTGACAAAACTCATTTTTTAGCTAAAATACCTAGATTATCAAACTTTTAAATTGAATTTATACTGCTTACTCATAGGTATATTTTACCTAATAAAATAGTTTTTCAGAAAATCCTTTAAAATGCCTTGAATCGTCAAAAAATGCAATAAAATAACGTTTTATAGCATTTTTTCCTATTTATAAATTATTTACATATATTTTAAAAATCCCTTTAAAAATCTATAATAATCAATATTATTATACAATATTTCATATTATTTTTCAAAAAATACATGAAACTTAAAAATCTTATAAAAAATTGCTAAAATCGTATTTTATTGCATATTTCGACGTTTTAGAGCGGTTTGAGTGCTTTTCTGATAAAACTCATTTTTTAGCTAAAATACTGTATTTATCAAACTTTTAAAAAGAATTTCTACTGCAATTGAAATTTATTGGAAAAGTAAGCGAAATTTTTTTTTTTTTTTTTGAGGATGCTTACTCATAGGTATATTTTATCTAAAACAAATAGTTCTTCACAAAATCCTTGAAAATGCCTTGAACCGTCAAAAAATGCAATAAAATAACGTTTTATAGCATTTTTGCGTATTTATAAATTATTTACATATTTTTTTAAAAATCCCTTTAAAAGTCTATAAAAATCAATATTATTATAGAATATTTCATATTATTTATCAAAAAATACATGAAACTTAAAAATCTCACAAAAATGTGCTAAAATGGTATTTTATTGCACATTTCGACGTTTTAGAGCGGTTTGAGTGCTTTTCTGACAAAACGCATTTTTTAGCTAAAATACTTAGATTATCAAACTTTTAAATAGAATTTCTACTGCAATTGAAATTTATGGGAAAAGTAAGCAAAATTTTACGATATTTTTTTGAGGAGGCTTACTCATAGGTATATTTTATCTAAAAAAAACCAGTTTTTCAGAAAATCTTTGAAAATGCCTTGAATAGTCTAAAAATGCAATTAAATAACGTTTTATAGCATTTTTTAGTATATATAAATTATTTACATATTTTTAAAATATCCCTTTAAAAATCTATAAAAATCACTATTATTAGAAAATACATGAAACTTAAAAATCTTAGAAAAATTGCTAAAATGGTATTTTATTGCATATTTCGACGTTTTAGAGCGGTTTGAATGCATTTCTGACAAAACTCATTTTTAGAAAATACTTAGATTATCAAACTTTTAAATTGAATTTCTAGCAATTGAAATTTACGGGAAAAATATGGGAAATATTATTATTTTTTTTTGAGGAGGCTTACTCATAGGTATATTTTATCTAAAAAATATAGTTCTTCAGAAAATCCTTGAAAATGCCTTCAATCGTCAAAAAATGCAATAAAACAATGTTTTATAGCATTTCAGCGTATTTATAAATTATTTACATATTTTTAAAATATCCTAATAAAAATCTATAAAAATCAATATTATTATAGAATATTTCATATTATTTTTCAAAAAATACATGAAACATTAAAATCTTTGAAAATTTTACTAAAATGGTAGTTTATTGCATATTTCGACATTTTAGAGCGGTTTGAGTGCTTTTCTGACAAAACTCATTTTTTAGCTAAAATACATAGATTATCAAACTTTTAAATATAATTTCTACTGCAATTGAAATTTATGGGAAAAGTAAGCGAAATTTTATTGTTTTTTTTAGGAGGCTTACTCATAGGTATATTTTATCTAAAAAAATAGTTTTTCAGAAAATCCTTGAAAATGCCTTGAATCGTCAAAAATTGCAATAAAATAACGTTTTAAAGCATTTTTGCGTATATATGAATTATTTACATATTTTTTAAAAATACCTTTAAAAATCAATAAAAATCAATATTATTATACAATATTTCATATTATTTTTCAAAAAATACAAGAAACATAAAATCTCAGAAAAATGTGCTAAAATGGTATTTAGTGTATTTCGACGTTTTAGAGCGTTTGAGTGTTTTTAGACAAAACTCATTTTTTAGCTAAAATATTTAGATTATCAAACTTTTAAATAGAATTTTACTGCAATTGAAATTTATGGGAAAAGTAAGCGAAATTTTATGATTTTTGGGAGGAGGCTTACTCATAGGTATATTTTATCTAAAAACTGTTTATAAGAAAATCTTTGAAAATGCCTTGAATCGTCAAAAATACAATGAAATAACGTTTTATAGCATTTTTTAATATATATAATATTTACATATTTTTAAAATCCTATTAAAAATCTTTAAATATCAATATTATTATAGAATATTTCATATTATTCAAAAATACATGAAACATTAAATCTTGAAAATGTACTAAAATGGATTTTAGCATATTTCGAGTTTTAGAGCGGTTTGAGTGCCTTTCTGAAAAGCACTCAAACCGCTCTAAAACGTTGAAATATGCAATAAAATACCATTTTAGCACATTTTTCTGAGATTTTTAAGTTTCATGTATTTTTTGAAAAATAATATGAAATATTGTATAATAATATTGATTTTTATAGATTTTTAAAGGGATTTAAAAAAATATGTAAATAATTTATAAGTAGGCAAAAAAACTATAAAACGTTATTTTATTGCATTTTTTGACGATTCAATGCATTTTAAAGGATTTTCTGAAAAAACATTTTTTTAGATAAAATATACCTATGAGTAAGCCTCCTCAAAAAAAAAATCATAAAATTTCGCTTACTTTTCCCATAAATTTCAATTGCAGTAGAAATTTTATTTAAAAGTTTGATAATCTAAATATTTTAGCTAAAAAATGAGTTTTGTCAGAAAAGCACTCAAACCGCTCTAAAACGTCGAAATATGCAATAAAATACCATTTTAGCAAATTTTTCTAAGATTTTTAAGTTTCATGTATTTTTTGAAAAATAATATGAAATATTCTATAATAATATTATTTTTTATAGATTTTTAAAAGGATTTTTAAAAAATATGTAAATAATTTATAAATAGGCAAAAATGCTATAAAACGTGGTTTTATTGCCTTTTTGACGATTCAAGGCATTTTCAAGGATTTTCTGAAAAACTATTTTTTTAGATAAAAAATACCTATGAGTAAGCCTCCTCAAAAAAAAA
The DNA here is from genome assembly GCA_009830355.1 of Cherax destructor. Classification (NCBI taxonomy): domain Eukaryota; kingdom Metazoa; phylum Arthropoda; class Malacostraca; order Decapoda; family Parastacidae; genus Cherax; species Cherax destructor. The sequence goes on along the minus strand of WNWK01045850.1, from coordinate 1,012 downwards.
ATCATAAAATTTAGCTTACTTTTCCCATAAATTTCAATTGCAGTAAAAATTTTATTTAAAAGTTTGATAATCTAAGTATTTTAGCTAAAGAATGAGATTTGTCAGAAAAGCACTCAAACCGCTCTAAAACGTCGAAATATGCAATAAAATACCATTTAAATCATTTTTCAAAGATTTTAATGTTTCATGAATTTTTGGAAAAATAATATGAAATATTCTATAATAATATTGATTTTTATAGATTTTTAATGGGCTTTTTAAAATTATGTAAATAATTTATAAATACACAAAAATGCTATAAAACGTTATTTTATTGCATTTTTTGACGATTCAAGGCATTTTCAAGGATTTTCTGAAAACTATTTTTTTAGATAAAATATACCTATGAGTAAGCCTCCTCAAAAAAAAAAATATAAAATTTCGCTTACTTTTCCCATAAATTTCAATTGCAGTAGAAAATCAATTTAAAAGTTTGATAATCTAAGTATTTTAGCTAAAAAATGAGTTTTGTCAGAAAAGCACTCAAACCGCTCTAAAACGTCAAAATATACAATAAAATACCATTTTAATACATTTTTCAAAGATGTTTTTGTTTTATGTATTTTTTTAAAAATAATATGAAATATTCTATAATAATATTGATTTTTATAGATTTTTAATGGGATTTTTTAAAAATATGTAAATAATTTATAATTATTAAAAATGCTATAAAACGTTATTTCATTGCATTTTTTGACGATTCAAGGCATTTTCAAAGATTTTCTGAAAAACTGTTTTTTTAGATAAAATATACCTATGAGTAAGCCTCCCTCAAAAAATCATAAAATTTCGCTTACTTTTCCCATAAAATTCAATTGCAGGAAAAATTTTATTTAAAAGTTTGATAATCTAAGTATTTTAGGTAAAAAATGAGTTTTGTCAGAAAAGCACTCAAACCGCTCTAAAACGTCGAAATATGCAATAAAATACCATTTTAGCACATTTTTGTGAGATTTTTAAATTTCATGTATTT
>WNWK01045849.1:0-14556 GCA_009830355.1 Cherax destructor | reverse complement strand
TTTAAACTAAAAAATTTTTCAAAAACCAAAAATCCTTAAAATCGTCAAAAATGCAATAAAATCAAGTTTTATAGCATTTTAATATTTATTAATTATTTACATATTTTTAAAAAATCCCATTAAAAATCTATAAAAATCAATATTTTTATAGAATATTTCATATTATTTTCGAAAAATACATGAAACATTAAAAAGCTCAGAAAAATGTGCTAAAATCGTATTTTATTGCATATTTCGACGTTTTAGAGCGGTTTGAGTGCTTTTCTGGCAAAACTCATTTTTCAGCTAAAATACTTAGATTTTCACACTTTTAAATAGAATTTCTACTGCAACTGAAATTTATAGGAAAAGTAAGCAAAATTTTATGATTTTCTTTTAGGAAGCTTACTCATAGGTATATTTTATGTAAAAAAATAGTTTTTCAGAAAATCCTTGAAAATGCCTTAAATCGTCAAAAATGCAATAAAATCAAGTTTATAAGATTTTTGAATATTTATTAATTATTTACATATTTATAAAAAATCCCATTAAAAATCTATAAAAATCAATATTTTTATAGAATATTTCATATTATTTTCGAAAAATACATGAAACATTAAAAATGTGCTAAAATCGCATTTTATGGCATATTTCGACGTTTTAGAGCGGTTTGATGCTTTTCTGACAAAACTCATATTTTAGCTAAAATACCTACATTTTCACACTTTTAAATAGAATTTCTACTGCAATTGAAATTTATTGGAAAATACACAATTTTATGATTTTCTTTTAGGAAGCTTACTCATAGGTATATTTTATCTAAAAAGGTTTTCAAAATCATGGAAATGCCTTAAATCCGTCAAAAATGCAATAAAATCAATTTTTATAGCATTTTTGAATATTTATTAATTATTTACATTTTTTTAAAAAAACCCCATTAAAATCTATATAAATCAATATTTTTATAGAATATTTCATATTATTTTCGAAAAATACATGAAACATTAAAAAGCTCAGAAAAATGTGCTAAAATCGTATTTTATTGCATATTTCGACGTTTTAGAGCGGTTTGAGTCTTCTTTTTCAAACTTATTTTAGCTAAAATACTTACATTTTCACACTTTTAAATAAATTTCTACTGCAATTGAAATTTATGGGAAAGTAAGCAAAATTTTATGATTTTCTTTTAGGAAGCTTAATCACAGGTATATTTTAACTAAAAAATATTTTTTCAGAAAATCTTGAAAATGCCTTAAATCGTCAAAAAATGCAATAAAATCAAGTTTTATAGCATTTTGAATATTTATTAATTATTTACATATTTTAAAAAATCCCATTAAAATCTATAAAAATCAATATTTTTATAGAATATTTCATATTATTTTCGAAAATACATGAAACATTAAAAGCTCAGAAAAATGTGCTAAAATCGTATTTTATTGCATATTTCGACGTTTTAGAGCGGTTTGAGTGCTTTTCTGGCAAACTCATTTTTCAGCTAAAATACTTAGATTTTCACACTTTTAAATAGAATTTCTACTGCAACTGAAATTTATAGGAAAAGTAAGCAAAATTTTATGATTTTTCTTTAGGAAGCTTACTCATAGGTATATTTTATGTAAAAAAATAGTTTTCAGAAAATCCTTGAAAATGCCTTAAATCGTCAAAAATGCAATAAAATCAAGTTTTATAGCATTTTTTAATATTTATTAATTATTTACATATTTTTAAAAATCCCATTAAAAATCTATAAAAATCAATATTTTTATAGAATATTTCATATTATTTTCGAAAAATACATGAAACATTAAAAATGTGCTAAAATCGCATTTTATGGCATATTTCGACGTTTTAGAGCGGTTTGATGCTTTTCTGACAAAACTCATATTTTAGCTAAAATACCTACATTTTCACACTTTTAAATAGAATTTCTACTGCAATTGAAATTTATTGGAAAACTAAGCACAATTTTATGATTTTCTTTTAGGAAGCTTACTCATAGGTATATTTTATCTAAAAAAATAGTTTTTCACAAAATCCTTGAGAATGCCTTAAATCGTCAAAAAATGCAATAAAATCATGTTTTGTAGCATTTTTTAATATTTATTAATTATTTACATATTTTTAAAAAATCTAATTAAAAATCTATAAAAATCAATATTTATATAGAATATTTCATATTATTTTCGAAAAATACATGAAACATTAAAAAGCTCAGAAAAATGTGCTAAAATCGTATTTTATTGCATATTTCGACGTTTTAGAGCGGTTTGAGTGCTTTTCTGGCAAAACTCATTTTTCAGCTAAAATACTTAGATTTTCACACTTTTAAATAGAATTTCTACTGCAATTGAAATTTATGGGAAAAGTAAGCAAAATTTTATGATTTTCTTTTAGGAAGCTTACTCATAGGTATATTTTATCTAAAAAAATAGTTTTTCAGAAAATCCTTGAAAATGCCTTAAATCGTCAAAAAATGCAATAAAATCAAGTTTTATAGCATTTTTGAATATTTATTAATTATTTACATATTTTAAAAAAATCCCATTAGAAATCTATAAAAATAAATATTTTTATGGAATATTTCATATTATTTTCGAAAAATACATGAAACATTAAAAAGCTCAGAAAAATGTGCTAAAATCGTATTTTATTGCATATTTGGACGTTTTAGAGCGGTTTGAGTTCTTTTCTGGCAAAACTCATTTTTTAGCTAAAATACTTAGATTTTCACACTTTTAAATAGAATTTCTACTGCAATTGAAATTTATGGGAAAAGTATGCAAAATTTTATAATTTTCTTTTAGGAAGCTTACTCATAGCTATATTTTATCTAAAAAAATAGTTTTTTAGAAAATCCTGGAAAATGCCTTGAATCGTCAAAAAATGAAATAAAATAACGTTTTAAAGCAATTTTGAATATTTATAAATTATGTACATATTTTAAAAAAATCCCATTAAGATCTATAAAAATCAATATTAATTTAGAATATTTCATATTATTTTCAAAAATACATGAAACATTAAAAAGCTCAGAAAATGTGCTAAAATGGCATTTTATGGCATATTTCGACGTTTTAGAGTGGTTTGAGTGCTTTCTGACAAAACTCATTTTTTAGCTAAAATACGTAGATTTTCACACTTTTAAATAAAATTTCTACTGCAATTTAAATTTATGAGAAAAGTAAGCAAAATTTTATGATTTTCTTTTAGGAAGCTTACTCATATGTATATTTTATGTAAAAAAAATAGTTTTTCAGAAAATCCTTGAAAATGCCCTGAATCGTCAAAAAATGCATATTTTTAAAAAATCCCATTAAAAATCTATAAAAATCAATATTAATTGAGAATATTTCATATTATTTTCGAAAAATACATGAAAAATGTGCTAAAATCGTATTTTATTGCATATTTCGACGTTTTAGAGCGGTTTGAGTGCTTTTCTGGCAAAACTCATTTTTCAGCTAAAATACTTAGATTTTCACACTTTTAAATAGAATTTCTACTGCAATTGAAATTTATGGGAAAAGTAAGCAAAATTTTATGATTTTCTTTTAGGAAGCTTACTCATAGGTATATTTTATCTAAAAAAATAGTTTTTCCGAAAATCATTGAAAATGCCTTAAATCGTCAAAAAATGCAATAAAATCAAGTTTTATAGCATTTTTTAATATTTATTAATTATTTACATATTTTTAAAAATCCCATTAAAAATCTATAAAAATCAATATTTTTATAAAATATTTCATATTATTTTCGAAAAATACATGAAACATTAAAAAGCTCAGAAAAATGTGCTAAAATCGTATTTTATTGCATATTTCGACGTTTTAGAGCGGTTTGAGTGCTTTCTTTCAAAACTATTTTTAGCTAAAATACGTAGATTTTCACACTTTTAAATAAAATTTCTACTGCAATTGAAATTTATGGAAAAGTAAGCAAAATTTTATGATTTTCTTTAGGAAGCTTACTCATATGTATATTTTATGTAAAAAATAGTTTTCAGAAAATCCTTGAAAATGCCTGAATCGATCAAAAAATTTTTAAAATTTTTTATTTATTAAATCTCATTTTAAAAATCCATTAAAATCTATTAATTGTATGAATATTTCATATTATTTTCGAAAAATACATGAAATGTGCTAAAATCGTATTTTATTGCATATTTCGACGTTTTAGAGCGGTTTGAGTGCTTTTCTGGCAAAACTCATTTTTCAGCTAAAATACTTAGATTTTCACACTTTTAAATAGAATTTCTACTGCAATTGAAATTTATGGGAAAAGTAAGCAAAATTTTATCATTTTCTTTAGGAAGCTTACTCATAGGTATATTTTATCTAAAAAATATTTTTTCAGAAAATATGAAAATGCCTTAAATCGTCAAAAATGCAATAAAATCAAGTTTTATAGCATTTTGAATATTATAATTATTTACATTTTTTTAAAAATCCATTAAAAATCTATAAAAATCAATTTTTATAGAATATTTCATATTATTTTCGAAAATACATGAAACATTAAAAAGCTCAGAAAAATGTGCTAAAATCGTATTTTATTGCATATTTCGACGTTTTAGAGCGGTTTGAGTGCTTTTCTGGCAAAACTCATTTTTCAGCTAAAATACTTAGATTTTCACACTTTTAAATAGAATTTCTACTGCAATTGAAATTTATGGGAAAAGTAAGCAAAATTTTATGATTTTCTTTTAGGAAGCTTACTCATAGGTATATTTTATCTAAAAAATAGTTTTCAGAAAATCCTTGAAAATGCCTTAAATCGTCAAAAAATGCAATAAAATCAAGTTTTATAGCATTTTTGAATATTTATTAATTATTTACATATTTTAAATAAATCCCATTAAAAATCTATAAAAATCAATATTTTTATAGAATATTTCATATTATTTTCGAAATATACATGAAACATTAAAAAGCTCAGAAAAATGTGCTAAAATCGTATTTTATTGCATATTTCGACGTTTTAGAGCGGTTTGACGTCTTTTCTGGCAAAACTCATTTTTCAGCTAAAATACTTAGATTTTCACACTTTTAAATAGAATTTCTACTGCAATTGAAATTTATGGGAAAAGTAAGCAAAATTTTATGATTTTCTTTAGGAAGCTTACTCATAGGTATATTTTATCTAAAAAATAGTTTTTCAGAAAATCCTGAAAATGCCTTAAATCGTCAAAAATGCAATAAAATCAAGTTTTATAGCATTTTGAATATTTAATAATTATTTACATATTTTTAAAAATCCCATTAAAAATCTATAAAAATCAATATTTTTATAGAATATTTCATATTATTTTCGAAATATACATGAAACATTAAAAGCTCAGAAAAATGTGCTAAAATCGTATTTTATGCATATTTCGACGTTTTAGAGCGTTTGAGTGCTTTTCTGGCAAAACTCATTTTTAGCTAAAATATTTACATTTTCACACTTTTAAATAGAATTTCTACTGCAATTGAAATTTATGGGAAAAGTAGCAAAATTTTATGATTTTCTTTTAGGAAGCTTACTCATAGGTATATTTTATCTAAAAATAGTTTTCAGAAAATCCTTGAAAATGCCTTAAATCGTCAAAAATGCAATAAAATAAGTTTTATAGCATTTTGAATATTTATAATTATTTACATATTTTTAAAAATCCCATTAAAAATCTATAAAAATCAATATTGAAATTTATGGGAAAACTAAGCAAAATTTTATGATTTTCTTAGGAAGCTACTCATAGGTATATTTTATCTAAAAATAGTTTCAGAAAACTTGAAAATGCCTTAATCGTCAAAATGAATAAATGTTTTATAGCATTTTAATATTATAATTATTACTATTTTTAAAAATCATTAAAAATCTATAAAAATCAATATTTTTATAGAATATTTCATATTATTTTCGAAATACATGAAACATTAAAAGCTCAGAAAATGTGTAAAATCTATTTATTGCATATTTGACGTTTTAGAGCGGTTTGAGGCTTTTCTAGCAAACTCATTTTCAGCTAAAATACTTACATTTTCACACTTTAAATAGAATTTCTATGCAATTGAAATTTATGGAAATAAGCAAAATTTTATGATTTTCTTTAGAAGCTTACTTATAGGTATATTTATCTAAAAATAGTTTTTCAGAAAACTTGAAAATGCCTTAAATCGTAAAAAATGCAATAAAATCAAGTTTTATAGCATTTTTAATATTATTAATTATTTACATATTTTAAAAATCCCATTAAAAATCTATAAAAATCAATATTTTTATAGAATATTTCATATTATTTTCGAAATATACATGAAACATTAAAAGCTCAGAAAAATGTGCTAAAATCGTATTTTATTGCATATTTCGACGTTTAGAGCGGTTTGAGTGCTTTTCTGGCAAAACTCATTTTTCAGCTAAAATACTTAGATTTTCACACTTTTAAATAGAATTTCACTGCAATTGAAATTTATGGAAAAGTAAGCAAAATTTTATGATTTTCTTTAGAAGCTTACTCATAGGTATATTTTATCTAAAATAGTTTTCAGAAAATCTGAAAATGTTAATCGTCAAAATCAATAAAAATTTATTTTAATTTTATATTATTTACATATTTAAACCATTAAAATCTATAAAAATCAATATTTTATAGAATATTTCAATTTGATCATGAAACATAAAGCTCAGAAAATGTGCAAAATCGTATTTTATGCATATTTCGACGTTTAGGCGTTTGAGTGCTTCTGGCAAAACTCATTTTTCAGCTAAAATACTTAGATTTTCACACTTTAAATAGAATTTCTACTAATTGAAATTTATGGAAAAGTAAGCAAAATTTTATGATTTTCTTTTAGGAAGCTTACTCATAGGTATATTTTATCTAAAATAGTTTTTCAGAAAATCCTGAAAATGCCTTAAATCGTCAAAATGCAATAAAATAGTTTTATAGCATTTTGAATATTTATTAATTATTTACATATTTTTAAAAATCCCATTAAAAATCTATAAAAATCAATATTTTATAGAATATTTCATATTATTTTCAAATATACATGAAACATTAAAAGCTCAGAAAATTGCTAAAATCGTATTTTATTGCATATTTCAACGTTTTAGAGCGGTTTGAGTGCTTTTCTGGCAAAACTCATTTTTCAGCTAAAATACTTAGATTTTCACACTTTTAAATAGAATTTCTACTGCAATTGAAATTTATGGGAAAAGTAAGCAAAATTTTATGATTTTCTTTTAGGAAGCTTACTCATAGGTATATTTTATCTAAAAATAGTTTTTCAGAAAATCCTTGAAAATGCCTTAAATCGTCAAAAAATGCAATAAAATCAAGTTTTATAGCATTTTGAATATTTATTAATTATTTACATATTTTTAAAAAATCCCATTAAAAATCTATAAAAATCAATATTTTTATAGAATATTTCATATTATTTTCGAAAAATACATGAAACATTAAAAAGCTCAGAAAAATGTGCTAAAATCGTATTTTATTGCATATTTCGACGTTTTAGAGCGGTTTGAGTGCTTTTCTGGCAAAACTCATTTTCAGCTAAAATACTTAGATTTTCACACTTTTAAATAGAATTTCTACTGCAATTGAAATTTATGGGAAAAGTAAGCAAAATTTTATGATTTTCTTTTAGGAAGCTTACTTATAGGTATATTTTATCTAAAAATAGTTTTTCAGAAAATCCTTGAAAATGCCTTAAATCGTCAAAAAATGCAATAAAATCAAGTTTTATAGCATTTTTGAATATTTATTAATTATTTACATATTTTAAAAATCCCATTAAAAATCTATAAAAATCAATATTTTTATAGAATATTTCATATTATTTTCGAAATATACATGAAACATTAAAAAGCTCAGAAAATGTGCTAAAATCGTATTTATTTGCATATTTCGACGTTTTAGAGCAGTTTGAGTGCTTTTCTGAGCAAAACTCATTTTCAGCTAAAATACTTAGATTTTCACACTTTTAAATAGAATTTCTACTGCAATTGAAATTTATGGGAAAAGTAAGCAAATTTATGATTTTCTTTTAGGAAGCTTACTTATAGGTATATTTTATCTAAAAATAGTTTTCAGAAAATCCTTGAAAATGCCTTAAATCGTCAAAAATGCAATAAAATCAAGTTTTATAGCATTTTTGAATATTATTAATTATTTACATATTTTTAAAAATCCCATTAAAAATCTATAAAAATCAATATTTTTATAGAATATTTCATATTATTTTCGAAATATACATGAAACATTAAAAAGCTCAGAAAATGTGCTAAAATCGTATTTTATTCATATTTCGACGTTTTAGAGCAGTTTGAGTGCTTTTCTGGCAAAACTCATTTTCAGCTAAAATACTTAGATTTTCACACTTTTAAATAGAATTTCTACTGCAATTGAAATTTATGGAAAAGTAAGCAAAATTTTATGATTTTCTTTTAGGAAGCTTACTCATAGGTATATTTTATCTAAAAATAGTTTTTCAGAAAATCCTTGAAAATGCCTTAAATCGTCAAAAATGCAATAAAATCAAGTTTTATAGCATTTTGAATATTTATTAATTATTTACATATTTTTAAAAATCCCATTAAAAATCTATAAAAATCAATATTTTTATAGAATATTTCATATTATTTTCGAAATATACATGAAACATTAAAAGCTCAGAAAAATGTGCTAAAATCGTATTTTATTGCATATTTCGTTAGAGCGTTTGAGTGCTTTTCTGAGCAAAACTCATTTTTTAGCTAAAATACTTAGATTTTCACACTTTTAAATAGAATTTCTACTGCAATTGAAATTTATGGGAAAAGTAAGCAAAATTTTATGATTTCTTTAGGAAGCTTACTCATAGGTATATTTTATCTAAAAATAGTTTTTCAGAAATCTTGAAAATGCCTAATGTCAAAAATGCAATAAAAATAAGTTTATAGCATTTTAATATTTATTAATTATTTACATATTTTTAAAAAATCCCATTAAAAATCTATAAAAATCAATATTTTATAGAATATTTCATATTATTTTCGAAAATACATGAAACATTAAAAGCCGAAAATGTGCTAAAATCGATTTTATTGCATATTTCGACGTTTTAGAGCGTTTTGAGTGCTTTTCTGGCAAAACTCATTTTTAGCTAAAATACTTAGATTTTCACACTTTTAAATAGAATTTCTACTGCAATTGAAATTTATGGAAAGTAAGTAAAATTTTATGATTTTCTTTTAGAAGCTTACTCATAGGTATATTTTATCTAAAAAATAGTTTTCAGAAAATCCTTGAAAATGCCTTAATCGTCAAAAATGCAATAAAATCAGTTTTATAGCATTTTGAATATTTATTAATTATTTACATATTTTTAAAAATCCATTAAAAATCTATAAAATCAATATTTTTATAGAATATTTCATATTATTTTCGAAAATACATGAAACATTAAAAAGCTCAGAAAATGTGCTAAAATCGATTTTATTGCATATTTCGACGTTTTAGAGGTTTGAGTGTTTTCTGGAAAACTCATTTTTCAGCTAAAATACTTAGATTTTCACACTTTAAATAGAATTTCTACTGAATTGAAATTTATGGGAAAAGTAAGCAAAATTTTATGATTTTCTTTTAGGAAGCTTACTCATAGGTATATTTTATCTAAAAATAGTTTTTCAGAAAATCCTTGAAAATGCCTTAATCGTCAAAAATGCAATAAATCAAGTTTTATAGCATTTTTGAATATTTATTAATTATTTACATATTTTAAAAATCCCATTAAAATCTATAAAAATCAATATTTTATAGAATATTTCATATTATTTCGAAAATACATGAAACATTAAAAGCTCAGAAAATGTCTAAAATCGTATTTTATTGCATATTTCACGTTTTAGAGCGTTTGAGTGCTTTCTGGCAAAACTCATTTTCAGCTAAAATACTTAGATTTTCACACTTTTAAATAAATTTCACTGCAATTGAAATTTATGGAAAAGTAAGCAAAATTTTATGATTTTCTTTTAGGAAGCTTACTCATAGGTATATTTTATCTAAAAATAGTTTTTCAGAAAATCCTTGAAAATGCCTTAAATCGTCAAAAATGCAATAAAATCAAGTTTTATAGCATTTTTGAATATTTATTAATTATTTACATATTTTTAAAAATCCCATTAAAATCTATAAAATCAATATTTTTATAGAATATTTCATATTATTTTCGAAAATACATGAAACATAAAAGCTCAGAAAATGTAAAATCGTATTTATTGCATATTTCGACGTTTTAGAGCGTTTGAGTGCTTTTCTGGCAAAACTCATTTTTAGCTAAAATACTTAGATTTTCACACTTTTAAATAGAATTTCTACTGCAATTGAAATTTATGGAAAAGTAAGCAAAATTTTATGATTTTCTTTTAGAAGCTTACTCATAGGTATATTTTATCTAAAAATAGTTTTCAGAAATCTTGAAATGCCTAATCGTCAAAAATGCAAAAAATAAGTTTTATACATTTTTAATATTTAAATTATTTACATATTTTTAAAAATCCCATTAAAATCTATAAAATCAATATTTTATAGAATATTCATATTATTTTCGAAAATACATGAAAATTAAAAGCTCAGAAAATGTTAAAATTATTTTATTGCATATTTCACGTTTTAGACGGTTTGAGTGTTTTCTGAAAACTCATTTTACTAAAATATAGATTTCACACTTTAATAGAATTTCACTGCAATTGAAATTTATGGAAAAGTAAGCAAAATTTTATGATTTTCTTGAAGCTTTATGGTATATTTTATCTAAAAATAGTTTTCAGAAATCCTTGAAATGCCTTAATCTAAAAATGCAATAAAATCAAGTTTTATAGATTTTTGAATATTTATTAATTATTTACATATTTTAAAAATCCCATTAAAATCTATAAAATCAATATTTTATAGAAATTTCATATTATTTTCGAAAATACATGAAACATTAAAAGCTCAGAAAATGTGCTAAAATCGTATTTTATTGCATATTTCGACGTTTTAGAGCGTTTGAGTGCTTTTCTGCAAAACTCATTTTTCAGCTAAAATACTTAGATTTTCACACTTTTAAATAGAATTTCTACTGCAATTGAAATTTATGGGAAAAGTAAGCAAAATTTTATGATTTTCTTTAGGAAGCTTACTTCATAGGTATATTTTATCTAAAAATAGTTTTTCAGAAAATCCTTGAAAATGCCTTAATCGTCAAAAATGCAATAAAATCAAGTTTTATAGCATTTTGAATATTTATAATTATTTACATATTTTTAAAAATCCCATTAAAATCTATAAAATCAATATTTTTATAGAATATTTCATATTATTTTCGAAAATACATGAAACATTAAAAGCTCAGAAAATGTGCTAAAATCGTATTTTATGCATATTTCGACGTTTTAGAGCGGTTTGAGTGTTTTCTGCAAAACTCATTTTTCAGCTAAAATACTTAGATTTTCACACTTTAAATAGAATTTCTACTGCAATTGAAATTTATGGGAAAAGTAAGCAAAATTTTATGATTTTCTTTTAGGAAGCTTACTCATAGGTATATTTTATCTAAAAATAGTTTTTCAGAAAATCCTTGAAAATGCCTTAATCGTCAAAAATGCAATAAAATCAAGTTTTATAGCATTTTAATATTTATTAATTATTTACATATTTTAAAAATCCATTAAAAATCTATAAAAATCAATATTTTTATAGAATATTTCATATTATTTTCGAAAATACATGAAACATTAAAAGCTCAGAAAATGTGCTAAAATCGTATTTTATTGCATATTTCGACGTTTTAGAGCGGTTTGAGTGCTTTTCTGGCAAAACTCATTTTTCAGCTAAAATACTTAGATTTTCACACTTTTAAATAGAATTTCTACTGCAATTGAAATTTATGGGAAAAGTAAGCAAATTTTATGATTTTCTTTTAGAAGCTTACTATAGGTATATTTTATCTAAAAATAGTTTTTCAGAAAATCCTTGAAAATGCCTTAATCGTCAAAAATGCAATAAAATCAAGTTTTATAGCATTTTGAATATTTATAATTATTTACATATTTTTAAAAAATCCCATTAAAAATCTATAAAAATCAATATTTTTATAGAATATTTCATATTATTTTCGAAATATACATGAAACATTAAAAGCTCAGAAAAATGTGCTAAAATCGATTTTATTGCATATTTCGACGTTTTAGAGCGGTTTGAGTGCTTTTCTGGCAAAACTCATTTTCAGCTAAAATACTTAGATTTTCACACTTTTAAATAGAATTTCTACTGCAATTGAAATTTATGGAAAAGTAAGCAAAATTTTATGATTTTCTTTTAGAAGCTTACTCATAGGTATATTTTATCTAAAAATAGTTTTTCAGAAAATCTGAAAATGCTTAATCGTCAAAAATGCAATAAAATCAAGTTTTATAGCATTTTGAATATTTATTATTATTTACATATTTTAAAAATCCATTAAAAATCTATAAAATCAATATTTTTATAGAATATTTCATATTATTTTCGAAATATACATGAAACATTAAAAGCTCAGAAAATGTGCTAAAATCGTATTTTATTGCATATTTCGACGTTTTAGAGCGGTTTGAGTGCTTTTCTGCAAACTCATTTTTTACCTAAAATACTTAGATTTTCACACTTTTAAATAGAATTTCTACTGCAATTGAAATTTATGGGAAAAGTAAGCAAAATTTTATGATTTTCTTTTAGGAAGCTTACTCATAGGTATATTTTATCTAAAAAATAGTTTTTCAGAAAATCCGTGAAAATGCCTTGAATCGTCAAAAAATGCAATAAAATATCGTTTTATACATTTTGAATATTTATAATTATTTACTATTTTTAAAAATCCCATTAAAATCTATAAAAATCAATATTTTTATAGAATATTTCATATTATTTTCGAAAAATACATGAAACATTAAAAGCTCAGAAAAATGTGCTAAAATCGTATTTTATTGCATTTTCATTAATATTTAAAATCATTAAATCTATAAAAATAATATTTTAGATATTTATATTTCAAATCTGAACATTAAATAGAAATGTGCTAAAATCATTTTTTGCATATTCAGTTTAGACGTTTGATGCTGAAACTCATTTTAGCTAAAATCTTAGATTTTCACACTTTAAATAAATTTCTTGCAATTGAATTTATGGGAAAATAAAAAATTTTATGATTCTTTTAGGAAGCTTACTCAAGGTATATTATCTAAAATAGTTTTCAGAATCCTGAAAATGTTAATCTAAAAATGCAATAAAATCTTTTATGCTTTTAAATTTATTAATTATTTACATATTTTTAAATCATTAATTATAACATATTTTTAAAAATATAAAAATTAATAAAATCAAATTGAACTATATTAATTCGATTAACGTTTTTGCAACATTTTAGTATTTGTTTCCAAATATTTTACTAAATAATTTTAATAAAAAATTATGATTTTTTTGAAAAGAATTTTAATTTTAGAATCTGAATCTAATGTCAAATAATAAATTAAATTTGATTTAATTAATTTTAAATTAAATCATAAAATTTAAAAATATTTTATATTCAATATGAAAATAAAACTAAAAAGTAAATCGTATTTTATATTTCTTTTAGAGGTGTTTTGCAAAACTATTTTCAGCTAAAATAATTCCACTTTAAATAGAATTCTGCAATTAAATTTATGGAAAGAAATTTTATGATTTTCTTGAAGCTTACTATAGGTATATTTTATCTAAAAATAGTTTTCAATCCTGAAAATGCCTAATCAAATGCAATAAATAGTTTATATTTAAATTATTATATTTACATATTTAAATCCCATAAAATCTATAAAAAATATTTTTATAGAATATTTATATTATTAAAACATAACAAAACAGAAAATGCAATTTTTTTCATATTTCAGTTTTAGAGTTTGAGTGTTTCGCAAACTTTTCACAAAATTAGATTTCACACTTTTAAATAGAATTTCACTGCAATAAATTTATGGAAAAGTAAGAAATTTTATGATTTTTTTAGAAGTTACTCATAGGTATATTTTTAAAAAATAGTTTTTCAGAAAATCTTGAAACTTAAATGTCAAAAATGCAATAAAATCAGTTTTATAGCATTTTGAATATTTATAATTTTAATATTTTTAAAAAATCATTAAATCTATAAAAATCAATATTTTTATAGAATTTTCAATTTTGAAAAATACATGAAACATTAAAAAGCTAGAAAATGTGTAAATCATTTATGATATTCGAGTTTTAGAAGTTTAATCTTTTGAAAATCTTTTTAGCTAAAATACTTGAATTTTACATTTTAAATAAATTTCTATGAATTAAATTTATGAAAAGTAAAAATTTATGATTCTTTAGGAAGCTTACTTATAGGATATTTTATCTAAATTAGTTTTCAGAAATTCTGAAAATCTAATCGTAAAAATAAAATTTTTATAGCATTTTTAATTTATGAATTTTTACTTTTTAAAAAATCCATTAAAAATATAAATCAATTTTATAGAATATTATTAATTTTCAAAAATAATGAAAATTAAAATGCTCAAATGAAAAATGTGTAA
>WNWK01045848.1:0-14556 GCA_009830355.1 Cherax destructor | reverse complement strand
GTTCTTCGGGAAGGAGCTGAGGTACTGAGTGTGCCACTTACCATAATATTCAACACATCCCTTGAAAATGGGCAGTTACCTGAGGTATGGAAGAAGGCCAACTTAGTCCCCATCTTTAAAAGGAGACAGAAAAGAGGCACTAAACTATAGACCGGTATCACTTACATGTATAGTGTGCAAAGTCTTTGAGAAAATCATCAGGAAAAGAATGGTGGAGCACCTCGAGCTGAACAGGATAATAAACACCAGACAGCACAGATTCCGGGAAGGAAAATCTTGTGTAACAAACTTCCTAGAGTTCTATGATAAAGTAACAGAGGTAAGGCAAGAGAGAGAAGGGTGGGTTGATTGCATTTCCTGGACTGCAGGAAGGCCTTCGACACAGTTCCTCACATGAGATTAGTAAAGAAGTTGGAAGAACAAGCACGTATAACAGGAAGGGCACTGGAATGGATCAGGGAATACCTCACAGGGAGGCAATAACGGGTCATGGTGCGTGATGAGGTATCACAGTGGGCGCCTGTGACGAGCGGCGTACCGCGGGGGTCAGTCCTAGGACCAGTGTTATTCTTGGTATATGTAAATGACATGACAGATGGGATGGACTCAGAGGTGTCTCTGTTCGCAGATGATGTGAAATTAATGAGGAGAATTACATCGGAGGAGGACCAAGCAGGACTTCAAACAGACCTGGACAAGCTTGACATCTGGTCTAGCAAATGGCTTCTCGAATTCAATCCCACCAAATGCAAAGTCATGAAGATCGGAGAAGGGCAAAGAAGACCGCTGACAGAGTACAGGCTAGGCGGACAAAGGCTACAAACCTCGGAAAAGGAGAAAGACCTTGGGGTGAGTATAACGCCAAGCACGTCTCCGAGGCACACATCAACCAGATAACCGGCAGCATATGGGTGACTGGCAAACCTAAGATTAGCGTTCCGTTACCTTAACAAGGACTCGTTTAAGACACTGTACACCGTGTACGTCAGGCCCATACTAGAATATGCAGCACCAGTCTGGAACCCACACCTGGTCAAGCATGTAAAGAAACTAGAGAAAGTGCAAAGGTTTGCGACAAGGTTAGTTCCACAACTCAGGGGTCTGTCCTGAAGCAAGGTTGAGGGAAATAGGACTAACAACACTGGAGGAAAGAAGGGTCAGAGGAGACATGATAACGACATACAAAATACTGCGGGGAATCGACAAGGTAGACAGTGACAGGATGTTCAGAGAGGAACACAGAAACAAGTGGACATCTCACCTATTCTTTCATTCCCTCTTCATACTTATTTGTGATTCCATCCGCATTTGTGTACCAAACTTTCAACCTCGTTTCCAATACTGTGGACCTGGGGGATCTTGGTGGGTTGGGGTGTGTGAGAAGAGGGCCCATAGGGGTTGCTGCATGGGGGTTGTATGGTTGTGGTATGGGTTGGTGGGGTGTGGTTCGTGGTGGGGTAATTGTGATGGTGGGTTTTGGGTTGCTGGGGTGGGGACAGGGGAATGATGTGTGTGTTTGGTGTTAAAATGTATGGTTGCCGTGTGTATGTGACCCAACAATTAGTATTTGCACCAATAACTCATTACAGTTGTGACCGGGTGTAGACTAATAAATTTGCTCATTACTTTATAATTTGTTCATGATTGCAACCATGTATAAACGTAAGTAAATTTACTTACATGAGTCATTACCTTGTAACTTGTGAATTCATTACCTTTGTACTTTGGTCAGCTATCAAAACTTTGGGGCCCAGTCTCTGGACCCATTATATACATCTGTAATTTGTAAATACGATTGTAACTTGTCTTGATTGTGACCAGATCTACCTGAGTTCATTACCTTTGTAACTTGCTCAGCTATCAAACTTTGAGGACCAGTCCCTGGACCCATTATGTACCTCTGTAATCTTTTGACTACCGTCCACAGGATGGGTATGGGGTGCATAATAAAGATATTTTGTTTTTACATTTTTATTGGTTTTAAACAGGATTACAAAAACATCTCCATAAATAACAGTGACCGCAATCACTAATGCAAATAATTACAAAATTCAATACAAAACATACAATAATCAATCTCCAGTAAAACAATTTAAGAACAATAAAGTCCCTATCCCCAACCACTATGTGCATACAATTATATGCACCAATTACATTTAATCCGAGTCATTATCCAACAAACTACATGTGACCCTAATACATCAGGATGAATGTACAAAATAGAATACAGAAAGCGTAAATCACCACTGTAGACTGACCCGTGTACCACATATCTGTCACTCCAATATAATAAGAGCTCCAAGGTATTACCACTCCACATCCACTGGTACAGTAATGTCGTACACCAAACAATACATTTTTCACAAATTACTATAGTATTCCTCACACAGGTACAATATATATTATACAATATATATTATACTCACGCATACAAATGACATGCACTCCACGTATACCCACTCACCCAGAACTTGATACCACATGTACCACCTGACCTTTTCATTGTTAACACAGTTCCACTTCACATGATAATTCAAAACCTTGCCATCTCCGTGTACAACGAAGAAAAATATACGAAAAGTACGCCAAATTCATTTGACCGTAACCAAACATGTTACCGTCCTCTAACATCACCAAGTCTTGAATCTGCCAGAAGTCCACAGATCCATCAACCAGGTTTCAGTACCTCAGACCATACACAAACTTAATTAATAACACTCCACATCAACACACTACACATAACTTAACACCCAGCACAGAACAGGACAAACCCTTACTCTTCCCCAATTACAAACCCCCTTAATACCCACACACCCAAATCCACTCCCCACTCGATCACAACATACACACCCAAACCCATCTGTCTCCGTCACCCAGTATAAAGGTCATCCGTCCCCACCCACCAAACCCCCCAACCGTACCAATTTCAGTCAATCATAAGCAACATTCTGGCCATACCAAAGCCACAACCTACATTCCCAAGCAAGTCACAGAGCCAAGCCCCCTTAAATCCCTACAACCCCCATTAATAACTCTCCCACCCGGAAATTCCTATAAGCCGAACTAAAATCCTTATCCCAATCCCTCCCATACACCTGCCTGTTTCTACATTTCGTACGGTACATTACCGCAGCCAATGCCCTAATTCTTTCCCTTATTCCCACCTCTCTCAGTCTCCATGACCCACACACAAAATCAACCAAACAATACATTAGGCCTCTCCTAACCCTGCCATCCACTCCTCCCAAGTCCAGGTACAGTGCCCTCAACAACTGTATCCCACCTCCCCCAAGTTTGCATACCACCCCTCCCATCCACTCCCGCACCGGCCCCAAGGCTTCACAGAAATATATCACATGCAAGACGGTTTCCAACATACCACACCTCTCACACCTGCCCTCCTGTACCAACCCCATACTGAATAATACCGCCCTGGATGCTACCGCCCCATGTAAAAATCTGTACATCTGTTCCCGATCTCTTGCACGTAACCTAAGTCCTCCAAAACCCTTCCATATCCGAACCCAATCATATACTGGAAAAACCGCCGCACCCTCTACTACCTTAGCCTCCGCACCAAGACCCATCATCCCATTCACCTTCAATTTATGCGGTTCCTTAATTACCAATAAATTCCTCAACAAATCCCTACAGTAATCTAAATCCTTTCCCCCACCATTCACTCACCTGCCTCAATACGCCCCACCCCACCCTCTTCCTTTCCCCCAAGCCCCCTCTCCTCACCAAGCACCGTCTCACATACAAACACACCAGTCTCCGCTCCAACCAAATTAAACCCAAACCACCCTCCCTACCTCGTTCCTAACGATTTCTTCCGAACCAATTCCTCCCATACGCCCAGATATACTTGAATACTCTACGCTCCAGCTCTTTCACATCCACCTGCAACAGTGGGTACACGCCAGCAACATACCAAATCCTACTGTAGACCAATGTGTTGACAGCAAGTACCCTCTGTCGCAAAGTGAGATCACTCGGCCTCCATGCAGACATACACAACCTAGCCCTTTGCACCACTCGACCTGAATTCACCTCTCTCGTCTGATTCCTATCCCTCATGTATACAATTCCACAGATAGTGATGCTATCCACCACGAACCACCCATACCCCTGACCCAAGCTCCCCACCCAGGATCCTACCTCCAACATTTTCGACTTCACACCATTCACACTCATCCCAGTGGCTTCGCAAAAAGTCCGTAAACACCTCCGAACCGTCTCCAAACCAACCACATTCCCTAATAGCACCGTGGTGTCATCAACATAACCCACAACACCCTCTATCCCGCCCCCTCCCTGTACCCCACCTTCCACTAATCTATAGAATGGATCTTGCATGCATGCAAAGAGAATCTGCGACAGGGGACAACCCTGTCGCAGACCCCTATCCATCTCCACCACACCCCAAAGCCTGCCATTCACCTGTATTCTAACGCAAGCACCTACATATAATGCCCGAACCCAATCCACTACCTCCTCCCGAAACCCTGTCTCCTCATCACCTCAAACAACACCTCACGTTCCACACTGTCATACGCCCTTTCCAGTCCAAAGCTAAGATGCCTTCCCCTACCACTATCTAAAACCCCTTAATCCTCTCATGTCCCTTAAGCACCCCTCTACCCGGGATCCCCCCCTGCCCCCCAGCAATCACCTTCTCAAGCACCCTTTTCAATCTATTTCCCAATATTTTTGCAAAGATCTTATAGTCTGCATTCATGAGCATCAGTGGCCTGTAATTACTCAACATATTACCTACCTTTCCCTTTTTCACCAAGACCATTACACCCATCCCCATCCCTTTCCCCATCCTCCTATCCTTCTTCATCCGATTCATCACTTCCACCACAAAACCTCTCATACTATCCCAGTGTTCCCTATAAAACTCATTTGCCAACCCATCTATTCCAGGAGCTTTGCCTTTACTAAGCCCACTCACTGCCTCCCATACCTCCTCTTCGCTGATTACCCCCCCCATACCCTCCCTATCGCCCTCCTCTAACCTCCCCACAATACCCTCTGTAAGAATATTACAAGCCTTCAACTCCACATCCACACTACTCAGGCACCTCTGAAACCACTTGTCCACGTACACCCCTATCGCCTCTGTTCCTCTAATATTCATTCCTGGCTCATAACCATCTGCACTTTCCTCTACTTCCACATACACCATTGTCCTTCTCTCCCTACGCACTCTACATTGACCTAACATATTTTGAGGGTTTATCCCCCCACAAAACATCATCTATACCTGCCTTCATCCTACACGCCCCAAACCTCTCATTCTGTATTTCTATCAACCTATTCTTCAATTCCCTAATCTCCCCTGTAACTGCATATTCCCCTCTTACATAACAACTCTGTAGCAGGCCTTCTAAATATCGTTGCATTCCATATCGCCATTCCGCCTCCTCCTTTCCCAATCTCTGATAAAACATTCGTATGCGTGGTTTTCCCACCGACACCCACCAACCCACCAAATCTTCCTCCCGACGCCCTCGTTCCCATAACCTACCCCACCATCCCGCAAACTCAACCCTTTTATCCTCACCCGATAACAACCTAACATTCAATTTCCAATATCCCCTATACCACTTAGCTACTCCTGACCAATCTACCTCAGCCAACACCCCCCTGTGATCAGAAAAACCCACATCCAAATAACTAATCCTACCCACCACTACAGACCCGGAAACATAAATCCTATCTAACCTAGCCCCATAACCCTCTAACAAAAGTATGCTCCCGGAACCCCCTACCCCAACTACATCCCCCAACCCCGCACTTCTTAATAAATCCCTCAGTTCAACCAACACACCCGCCCCCTAGGCTCAACATCCCTCTCCCGAATTATGCAGTTAAAATCCCCCCCAACTATCGACACCCCAGGTAAACCCCTGAAAGCATATATCATTACATCCCTTACAAATTCCACCTTCACCTTCCTTGAATGTTCTGCCGGCATGTATACACCCATGAAACATACCCGCACTCCACCCCACTCCCCCTCTACCCTCACTATCCGACCCCCCACACTCTTCCCAAGCATATAATTTAAAAGGGCTAGAGTCTGCGACTGCTACCGCCACCCCACCCTTTAATTTCCCTGATGAACCAGCATACACCTTATATCCCCTCAACTGCAACTCACTTCCACACCGAAAATTATGTTCTTGTAAAAAGACTACATTCACACCATACCTCCTCAATGTGCATTCTACCCATGCCCTTTTAATTTCCTCCCGCAGACCATTTACGTTTAATGTTAGACACTTGAAAACAATTGTGAGGGTTTGCCCTTAGGCCGCGGTGGAGGCTGCGAGACTGCCTTCCCTTTACCTCCTGTTTTACTCAACTGCCTCCCACCCTTGACCTTTTCTCTATCATGCAAAACTCCCAGGTCCTTTCTCGCCACCTCCACCATCGACTTTTTACCTGTCCTCTGTGCTGGGGTCAATACATCTTCACTATCACTCACTGTGCCCGACCGCTTCCTCGATCCAGGCACCGCTTCCATACTATCATCCCTCTCGTCGCTCTCTTGCCGATGCACCTCAACCGATACATGCTCTCTGACTAAAGACTGCTGCTCAACACTGCTACTCACCAACTCATCCACCACACTCACTGCCGCATCCAAACCTTCACATGCCTCCACACTAAGTACTGGCAACGGGTCGTCCAATATCTCCTGTAATACCTCCTCCAAAGGGGAATCCTCGCCGTTGCCTGGGTGCATCTCGCCACCAGCAGCAGCCTCCTGTACAGACACCTTTGGCAACGTATGACACACCTGCGATCCATCAACAATCTCGCTCCATAATCTAGTTCCTGCCTCCTTAGCGTCCACCGGATCCTGCACAACCTCGTGCGTCCTTACTTCCATGTCTCGTCGTCCAGTATCCACCCGTTGTCCCGTCCTCCGCATGCAGTCAGCAGCCACATGCTCGTATGCCCCGCACAACCTGCAGGTCCTTTGCTGTCCCATGTACGTCACGTATAGCTGAGTCCTAAATTCTGGCAGTACGACGTAAGATGGAATCGGCCTGCGTAATGTCATTTTCAGTGAGTATGTCCCTTCAAAAATGCCCACCATCGGACCCTCGCTCCACTTCCCGGGCATGGCAGCATGCACAATGCCGTAAGCTCCAAATACTTGGCTGATGTCCACTGAGTCCGATTCAAATGGCACATTCTTAACCCTTATCCAAGTGTAAGTATGTGACACGTTCTTCAGTCTTACTTGTAGGCCAGAATGTACTGTATAGACTCTGTCTTGATGGCGGTCGACAGTCCTTTCGTACACCTCAGCCGTTAAGAGTTTTACAAAGACTCTATTAAAGCCGTTGAGCGCCACGCCATACAAATCTGCAGTCTCCAAACCATAAACGTCTCTTAATATGTTTGGCAGAACTGTAGCCGCAGTAGCCGGTTGCAAAGCCCCAGTCACCATATCTATACAGACTGTGTTAATCCTGCGTCTGCTAGCCATCGCCATGTTTACAGAAAATGAAGTTGTCGTGGATCACCGCTAGGTGGCAGCCCAGGGAACAGCACACCCGCACCCGTCAAGAGCTGGGTGGCGAAATGAATAAAGATATTAAACCAAAACTGGGACTTTAGTAACTCACTCATTTCCCTGCTGTCATCTGTGTGGGACCCATCCCGTTTAAGTAGGGTTCCAATACTGGATGTTGTTCTCGACATTGATTTGGCATAAGAAAAGAAATACTTTTGGTTTCTTTCAATTTCATTTATGGCTTTTAGTTCTTCCCGCGTTTCTTGATTTTTGTAAGATTCCTTGAGTTTTATTTTGATGTTTGCTATTTCTCTGACCAGTGTCTCCCTACGTCTTTCAGATATTATATTGACCTCTTGTAGCCGCTCCGTTATTCTTTGCCTTTGCCTGTATAGAGTGCGCCTCTCTCTTTCTAGTTTACATCTCCTCCTTTTCCTTAAGGGAATTTGCCTTGAGCAAACCTCAAGTGCCACAGAGTTAATTTGTTTTAGACATAGGTTAGGATCCGTGATGCTTAGGCTATCTTCCCAGTTTATATCATTTAGGACTTGGTTTACTTGGTCCCACCTTATGTTTTTGTTATTGAAGTTGAATTTGGAGAAGGCTTCCTCGCGACTGATCACATTTTGTCGATCTGGGGCTCCCCGCATACATGTTGTGATATGAGTAGTATATTGTTTTTGATATGATGACATTTCGTATGCATTGATTCTCTCAGTACTTGCACATCAGAAGATATGCTCGATACTGGTCTTCATCTGAAGACCCGTCACAGGATTTAGATCAGCAGCGGATTTAGGCTTTCCACACCCTATATTGCGATAAATCAATCATTGATAATTATTGATCCTCGAAAGGATTTCAAAATTATATACTGGGGTTAGCCCAGATTAGGTATATGGATGGTGATTTTCTTCTCATCCTGCAATATATTCAGAACTTTTATAATTTATTGATGCTACGTCATTTTTTTTTGTAAAGTTTATATTATTGCTAAATAATTCTTAGATTTCTTCATAAATTTTGATAGAAATATTTATCGTACAATTGATGTTAATAATAATAAAAAAATACGACTTAGAAACAAATAGCTATAATTATCAGTGAAAAAGCGTTAAACCCGTATGGGTTAGATGTAAGTAAGTTTATTCAGGTATACACAAATACATACAGTTATACATAGATTATCATACATAGCAGCATATGTGTAGAGAACCTAGGATACCTATGATTCAGGTGAGTCTCACATTGTATTAGTAACAGAGTTAGTTTAATATCTTTATTATGGACCAAATACCCATGGTATGGGTGGTAGTCAGAAGATAGCTTCATAATGGGTCCAGGGACTGGGCCGTAAAGTTTTTGATACCTGAACAAGTTACAAAGGTAATGAACTATGTATGTACATGTTTATATCTGATTACAATCGTAATGAGTCATTTATGCAAACATTAATTAAGTTGTTTTTTGGTATCTTTATTATGCACCCCATACCCATCCTGTGGGCGGTAGTCAAAAGATTCAGGGTACAAAGGTCAAGTTTTGATAGCTAGCAAGTTACATAATGGAACTCCATTACAAAGGTAATGAACTCAGCAAGTTACAAAGGTAATGAACTCACAAGTTACAAAGGTAATGAACCAGTTACAAGTTACAAAGGTAATGAATCATGTAAGTAAATTAATTACTTACGTTTATATATGGTTACAATCATGAACAAATTATAAAGTAATGGGCAATTCACTACTCTACACCCGGTCACAACTGTAATGAGTTCTTGGTACAAATTTTAATTGTTGGGTCACACACACACAAACATACATACACATATACATATACACACATAAATACACACACATGCATATTCAACAGGCCCAGTTTTCAATCGACATGTGCCTAGGACAAAATGGTAATAAATACACATACTACATACACTGTGGGGAATTATGAGAGATTGTCTATCTGGGCCACCGCCACTTGCAACAAACAATCTCCCGGGGAGATGACCGACTAATATAATTTTACCGCAGTCACTCCCTTGAGGTATGTGAGAAACTTTACCCACTCCTGGTCGCTTGTAACTTGTCATGATTGTGACCATCTGAGTTCATTACCTTTGTAACTTGCTCAGCTATCAAACTTTGAGGTCCAGTCCCTGGACCCATTATATACCTCTGTAATCTTTTGACTACCACCCACAGGATGGGTATGGGGTGCATAATAAAGATATCAAACTAACTAAACTCCTGGTCGCACCCGAGGGGTACCTTCGATATCCTCACACTCGTCCCACTTCACTCTTGACCAGTATAAATAAATTTGAAGAGATTATAGTAATAAGTATGGTATGTGTGGAAAATTTTGGGTATTTTCCCGAAAGGTTATACTCGATAGCCTTTCTAATGTGAATATTCTTAATGTGTGGCTGTTGGTTCGTATTTTTCTTGAAATGGGTAAAGAACCATCGCGACGGTAGCGTGGGTACGCCAAGATGGGTCAAATGAAGTGACCCAGTGAGTCGCGCTCGTGGGATAAAGGTGAATGGAGGTGAACGATGGGTGGGCTCTGGATATAATGGAGATGGAAATCGGCGTTTACTACGACCAAATCGCGGTTAATGGTCTCTCTTCACAATAGTGAATGTTGTGAATATTCGCCGGGCATAATGTGGGACATTAAGTCCAAGAAACTATAATAATAGAGTGATAATGTGTTAAACAGTGAGCGACGCCGCCATGGCGGTGTTGATGGCGGAAATGTGCGTCGCTTCGATCAGCGTTCATCGCACGCAATTATTGATGGATTAACTTCTAACGAGAGTAAATTAACGGGACATTAAACCGACGTGTGAATAGTGTGTAAAGTGTTGCGTATAAACTCTACTGAAGGGGTATAGTGAGAGGATATGAATCACTACCCCGACCAACCACGTTAAATAACGCCCGGTCTCGTGGGCGTAAGAGAGTTCAAGGGATCAATCTTCTCTTGACTCATCGGGACAACCACCAACATCATCGTCTTGCCGGAAGAATAATCTACCGAGCAGGACCACGAGATCCGTCGAAGAATAGCGACAAGAATGCTGTTTCTTCCCCACTGTAAGTACTCTTGTTATCTTAGCAACCGTCTGGCCAGTAGGTATGTTGGGATAATGTGGGTTTACGGTGGGAATGATAATGACTGGATCTTCAAGTGAACAGCAATGGCACGGATATAGGGTGAGTGATATTAAGTTGTACTCTTTCCTCCTTCTTCCCAATCAGTCAGACATTAACCCATACAGTCCACAAAATTTAACAATACCGTAACCATTGGTGTTACTCATTCTTAATAAACTGGTCAAGGATAGATGTGGATTTAGAGTGAGAATATCGAAGGGTCCCCTTAAATGTGACCAGGAGTGGGGCAAGTTTTCTCACACGTCTCAACGGGGGTAACCGCGGTAAAATTATACTAGTCGGTCCACTTCCCATTCACCTTTTGCAGACCCCATGACTGATTTCCTTCAAAGAAATTCAGTATCATGAGAAATATAATTATGGCGGCGTGAACCCCTCTTACGCCAGCCATGGTCACTCTGCACTCTATCACTTCACAACAAAAATCTCTTTTCTTTATTTTTATTTTTTTATTTTATTAAAAAGAAACCACTGATCCTATCAGACACCTAGCAATGGCCTAGTAACTACTCTAGAAATCACCACTGAATACTAGTAAATTGCTTGTTAACACATTCCCCCCTCACCCTTTACTTGAAACTCCCTTCACTTGTGGAAAATATTGGTATTTTCCGAAAGTTGTAATTGATAAACTTTCCAATATGAACAGATATCCTTAATGTACCGCTGGTACATGGGGGTATGTAATAGAGAACCATCATACCAGCGGGGAGGAAGCGGGAAGAGGCTGGGCAGGGAGGAGGTAGAGGGGAATGGGGAGTGAGTGGACAGCCAGCCTACCCATCAGAGTTCAAGTCGGTATGGCCAGTAAAATTTGGAGATTCCGCCCGCCAAATCGGATTTAATTACCTCCTTTCGTAATGTGGAGGAATATCCAGGGAAGCGGCGAATATAAAGTGGGACAATCGGTCCAGGAGGTCCAGTAATCGGACAATAATTGTGAAATAAGGTGCCGCCGGCGAGTGACGCGGTCATAGGCCTATTTGAACTGAGTGAAATGACCATACGGCAGGATAAAGTCGTAACCCTGATGTTGGGGAGTTCATCTTAGAAGAGACTGTAATATATTCGATGAACTTTGGGAAATGGTGAAAACTGTGAAACCGAGTTGTAAATAATCAGGGGTTGATTGTGTCGACCGGGTCTGGCTTGGGTACGCCATACCCCAACCGCCATATTGGATGTGATTGAAATGAACTAACTTATCGTAAGTTATCTACTCGAAATTCAAGTATCGAGACTGTGAATGTGTATAAACTAGTGGGGCATTAAGCCAGGATACACGTAATATGTAAAGTTATACGTATAAACAGTACAAAAGGTCGGATTAGTGCGAGGATCTGATTCGCTACCCCGACCAACCACATGTTAACGAACGCTCGGTCTCGTGGGCGTATAAGAGTGTACGGAAATTAACCTTCCTTGACTCGACGAGACAGCTAATACCATCGCGATCGAATCAGATCGCAGGAGGACGTCAACAACGGAACGACTCCCTCATCTAAAGCTAAGTACTCTGCTGTTTACTTTGTTATTGGCCAATGATATTGTTACGCACAGTAGATGTACTTTAGCTAGGTCAACGATCTACGATACACCGCTATGATGCTGTTAATTAGGTGAGTGTTGGTCATGTTAATTGAACTATGTGTTCTCTACCTCTTCTCCGTGTGATCAGTTGTTCCACAACCAATACAGTCCACTTAAATTTAACCTAACATAACTATAATAAATGATCTTCTCAAATTTATTTATACTGGTCTAGAGTGCAATGGGCTAACGAGAACATTGAAGGTACCCCCTCGGTGCGGCCAGGAGCGGGTAAAGTTCTCACATACCTTAAAGGGAATGACTGCGGTAAAATTTATACGAGTCGGTCATCTCCCTGGGAGTTTGTTTATTGCTAGTGGCGGTGTCCCAGATAGACTTCTCTCACAATTCCCCACATCACTCATCACTTCACAGTCCGGGGTCGCTCACCATGCCCAGCCCTTCTAGGGCAGGGTAGGTGCCAAGGCTGGAGCTTGCTACCATCTGCGGCTCGCAAGCCTGCCCTTCCCGTCAGCCTCCTTGGGGCGGGGAAGGTGGCAGACCAGAGGGGCCTAGCAACTATCTACCTACGTGCTTGTGGGCGAATATGGCTAGGCCTGGGACCAGTTGGTCCCACCGCTGAGGGGTACCCCCTCCCATGGGAGACTTCGGTCTCTGCTACTCCCACGCCAGGGAGCCGGAGCCGGGTCGCCATCTGGTCAAGACCCGGGCCTGGAGATTTCCCGGTGAATCAACACCTTCAGTCCGGCTTCACCTATCACACTTCTTGCAGGGTAAGAAAAAGTTTTAATCAATAGTGATGTATACTTCCAAAACCCCATCAATCCCATTTAGCGGGGCTCGTCGCGTTGTTAACTGGTCCTCGTAGAATTGATGTGTCAGCCATTTTTAAAAGCAGTGAGGAAAAAACGGCCACTGCCCTGACAGATTCCTTGGAGTTTTGTCGTTAGATTTGGCGTTTTCTCCTATGTTTCCCTCCTAATGTACACTGGTCACTTAATATGGAATTCAGCTATTAAAACATATTCTTTTCTAATCCACTTTCTTCCCACCTTTAGCACTGAGGGAAAGAACCGCCGCTATAAGCTGTTTCCTTGGAGTTTGTTTAGTAGATTTAGCTGTTTCTCCTGTGCTTCCCTCCCATTAACACTGGTGCAGTTGATATAATGGTCAGCTACTGTCAGTATGGTTAGAACGTCTCTTCGTAGTTGCACGTCTGGCAGTACTGGTGATTGAATGCCAGTCAGCCATGTTTAAATGTTCACTTTCACCCCCTCACCTGGCACTGACTAACCCTCACCTGGCACTGAGGGAAGAAAAAAGAAACCGACACTACACTACACTACAACCTGTCAGTTTCCTTGTCGATTTGTTGATTAGGTTTCCCTTATGTTGACTTCACACTGAACACTGTGCAGTTGATATTGAGTCAGTTACTTCAGTGTGGTGGAAAACGATTGCTTGTCTGGTTGTACGTCTGGTAGCGGGTCTGGTATTTGAATGCAGGTCTCCTGTTTTGGTTCTAATTGGTCCATTTCGCTGTAGTCACCGTCAGTTTTCTTGTCACTATAAGTTCCTTGTATGTTGTTGCAACAGTTCTTGCAAATAGACCATCACTTGAGTCTCAACGGCCCAGGGAATGACCAAATATAGGAGCAGCCATAGCTGCTGCCTCTGGTTGGTAGACAGTAACCGTCGTGGTTGGTAACGAACGTCGTGTGGTAGACAGTAACCGTCGTGGTTGGTAGACAGTAACCGTCGTGGTTGGTAGACAGTAACCGTCGTGGTTGGTAGACAGTAACCGTCGTGGTTGGTAGACAGTAACCGTCGTGGTTGGTAGACAGTAACCGTCGTGGTTGAGCAGTAGTGTGGTTGAGACAGTAACCGTCGTGGTTGGTAGACAGTAACCGTCGTGGTTGGTAGACAGTAACCGTCGTGGTTGGTAGACAGTAACCGTCGTGGTTGGTAGACAGTAACCGTCGTGGTTGGTAGACAGTAACAGTGTCCCGTCGAGTCAAGGAAGATTAATTTCCTTGAGCTCTATACGTGAGGGGCCCAAGATTGTTCAACTGCCTCCCAGCATACATCAGGGGGATTACCAACAAGCCCCTGGCTGTCTTCAAGCAGGCACTGGACAGGCACCTCAAGTCGGGACCTGATCAGCCGGGCTGTGGTTCGTACG
Organism: Cherax destructor; assembly: GCA_009830355.1. NCBI lineage: Eukaryota > Metazoa > Arthropoda > Malacostraca > Decapoda > Parastacidae > Cherax > Cherax destructor. The sequence continues at coordinate 104 of WNWK01045848.1, read as the reverse complement.
TTGGACTGCGTGCGACCAGCAGTAACAGCCTGGTTGATCAGGCTCTGGTCCAACAAGAGGCCTGGTCACAGACCGGGCCGCGGGGGCGTTGACCCCTGGAATTC
>WNWK01045847.1:0-14556 GCA_009830355.1 Cherax destructor | reverse complement strand
ACTACAATTTATATACATAAATTTAAATACTACTTTACATTTATAAATACTACTACAATTAACCACAAAAAAATTTAAAACTTTTTTACAATTATACTATTTCTACTTTTAAAATAAAATAAAAATAATAATAATAATTTTTATTTCTTTCTAATTTACATGAGTTTTCATAGAAGTGCAAGGACCCCCACTAAATGGGGGAAAAACGGGCAGTTACAAACGGGGGGGAGATACATTATTATATACATTTAAAATCCTAGAGGGATTAGTACCAAACTTGCACACGAAAATCACCCTACGAAAAAAAAAGACTCGCCAGACGATGAAACCCCCCCCCAATGAAAGCGGGGGTGCCACTGGGTTTGAGGACAAACAATAAGTGCAGGAGCCCAAGACTGTTCAACTGTCCCCCCGCTCATAAGGGGATTCCCAAAACCCCCCCTGGCTGCTTCGGGGACGGACGGGAAAAAAAGTGGGGCCCACCAGCCGGGCCCGTGGTTCGTCGTTGACTGGGGCCGGCCAGCAGAAACCCGGGGTTGATGGCCTGATAAAATGAGGCCGGGAAAAAGACCGGGCGGGGGGGCCCCCTGGAACCTCCCAGGAAATTACAATTATACAAATACCACACAATTAAAAAAACTACTACTACTACACTGCATTTACAATTATACTACTACTACTACTACAGTTATACTAACACACATAATTAAAACCTTAAAAAAATTTACTAATACAAATTATACTATACTACAATTAAAAAATTATTACTATATATACAATTATATCTAAATTTAAACACACAATTATACTAATACAATTATACTAAACTTATACTACTACACAATTAAAATTTTTACACTACAAAAAACTAAAAAAACAAAATTATACTACTACTACTTAACTACACAATTATACTACAAAATTTACTACAAAATTATCCCACATACTTTTTAAAATTAAAATTTACTACTACTACAAAACCAAAAATTTACTTACTACTACTACAATTATACTACAAAACAAAAAAATTTTATTTTTACTACAATTATACTACTATACTAAAAAATTATACTACCACACTACTACTTCAATTATTCTACAAAAACCAAGCAGAATAGCCTGCTGATCAGGCCTGTCCAACAGGGGGCCCCTGAAAGGGGGCCCCCGGGGGGACCCGGAATTCCCCCCGGGAAAACTACAAATTATACTACCATTTTTCCTTTGGAGGGACCCGGGACGACGCCCCCGCGGCCCGGTCAGACCGGGGCCCCTGAGGGGGGCCTGTCAACGAGGTGTTACGGGGGGGCCCCACGTACCAACGTACGAACCCCCCCCCGGCTGATCGGCACCCCCCAGGATCGTCCACCCTTTTCTTAAAGAAACCAGGGGTCACGGAATCCTTTATGGGTGGGGTTGTTAAAGGGGCCCCCCGGGCACTTTTTTTTTTTCCCCCATTGACCAGTGGCCCCCCCTTTTTTTCACTGGGGAAATTTTGCACCGTCTGCCAAGTCTTTTGCTTTCGTATGGAGGATTTTGTTACATATTGGGGGCCAGTCCCTCCAGAATCTTCCGGGGAGATTATGATATATTTTCTCTGCCGGGGGCCCCGGGGGAATATAAGTCTAGTGCTTCCAGGCCTTGCTCTTTTACCTGCCTTGAAAAAAAATAAAAGATAAACTGCAAATACCCAGAAAAAATAGAAGATTCACCGGACCAGCCCAAGGAAAAAAAGGCCAGATGAATTACAAAAGGATATGCTGAAGACTGAAGACAGAGTAAAAAACTTAAGAAAATTTAAGTTTATAAAATTGACAAACAGTGTCCAGAATTTTTTGCCCCCAAAATTTTTGAAAAGGTAACCAAAGCAGACATAGTACTGGGGGGGAAAAGAACAACTTTGTAGTACCACAGTCAGTGGCCGGGGAAAAAAACCCCTTTTTGGGACAGAAAGAGGGGGGGAAAAAACACACTGCCGACATGTCAAAGGCACCCTATCATGAGCAAGTTCAAGAAAAACCCCCAAAAAAGGTACCAAAAATGTAGAAAAAAAAGGGGGAAGAGAATGTTTTTTTTTTTTCCCCCTAATAAAAAATTTAAAAAATGTAAAAATTTTTTTCCCCTTTTACCCAATACATATTTTCCCTTTAAAATATAATAACACATATCCCCTACAAATGTAAAATTTTTAAAATACAAAAAAGGACCCAATGGGAAATAAGTCACTTGTCTGATTTTTTTTTTTAATCCTGGTTTTAAAACAAAAGTGTATGAAAAATTTCCATGATGTATTTGGTATACCTGAATAAACTTATTTTTTTTAAGGGGTTCCCAGGTTAAGGTGTTTGATGGAACTAATGTGAAAAGGTTTCTGTTTTTTCTCTAGCTCTGCAATTTACCCCCTTTTGAATGGAGATTTTTTGTCTTGAATTTTCTCATTATCCATCCATGTTTGTCGCAGATGTGATAGTGACATTGTTGTGGCCCTTTGGGAAGGTGAGGTCGAAAAACCCCACCCGGTCCTTCACATTACTTTTCCCGCTTTTTTTGGGAAAAGATTTTGGGATATACCAGCCCCAGCTATTATTTCCTCCATTTTCCCCTAACGGGGTATTTGGGGAATTTTTTTTTGGGCATCATATTCCCTTTGGCCCTTTGGGGAAATTGGTTTATGTCTTTTGAGATTTGCCGTTTCGGATGAACCCCATGCAGAACCTAGTTTTTATTGCAAGGATGATATAGTGCAAAGGGGTTTAATTTGCCCCATGTCCGATATGAGAATGAGGAACGGGGTAGGGGGATATTTGGTGCCTTGGGGGAGAGAGCCTTTACAGGGCATCCTTTTTTAACTTTTGTTTACCACTCTCTTGTGTTCGTTTGGGTTTGGGGTTAAAATCCATCTGCCTTTTTTTCCAGTTACCCCTTTAGCACGCATTTGGTGCTATTACACCATGACGACTTGTAAAAAGTTGAAAAAATTTTATACTCATCTGCTTTCCCCGTTTGTTTTGAGCATCAAAACCCATATCATATGGTCTAGAGGAGAGGGGAGCACGTGCTCGGGAAACCATGTTGCCCCCGTAATTTTGGGAGTCCGGGGTTTGTATCCTCCCCTTTTTTGAACTTTTTTCAAAGATTTTTAGATATGGGGGTTAAAGCTTTTGGGGCTATAGTTTTAGCTACTGTTTGCTGCCACCTTTATGGAGTGGGGTTTTTCCGTTTTTTTTTGTGCCCGTAATTTCTGTGTCTAAGTCCTTCCATAGTATATTGGGGTCTGTGAGAGGGGGGTTTTTTTGTTCTTAATGAACACAAAAAGTTCCACGAGTCTTTACCTGGGGGGGTGATGGGGGTTTTCATGGCTTTTTTTAAATCTAGGGGAGTTAGGTTATGGGCAGAATTTTGGGATACATTGGAGGGTTGAGGTCATTAAAAAAAAGTTTGGATTGTTATCTTTAGAGGGGGAGTGGGCCCGGGGAAAAAAGAGTCATATTTATTTCTGTAGCCCACTTTTTTTTTTGTTTTCCTGGGGAAAATCCGCTTGGGCTGGGGAGGGGGACCTTTTCTAGGGAAAAAGGTTTTTTTTTTTTTTTTGGGTATGAAAAAAAATATTTCGGGGAATTTTTTTTCATTTTTCAAAAATCGCTTTAAAACCCCCTTTTTTACTCTCCTGGGGGTTTTTTTTTAGTCTTTTTTAAAAATTTGCTCAATATTTTCCACCCCGGTTAGCGCTTTTTAAACAGATAGTCCGGCCCCTTTTTAGGGGGGTAGGATTTTTGTCTTCTTTTTGGGAACGCCCCCTTCTCCTGTTTACTTTTCCCCTTTTTTTTTTTTGTAGAGGGGAAAAAGTTTTAAATACTTCAGCTACCAGGAGGTTGATCTTTTTGGGACTGGGGGTTTTTGGGGGATGTTTCAAGATATCTTCCCAACATGTTTTATTTTTGGCAAGTTTACCAAATCCCAGTTGGGTGTTCTTGTTGTTGAAGTTGAATTTAGTAAAGGTACCAAGACGGGCCCGGGGGGTTTACCCCTGGAAAATTCTCCAGGTATAGTTATGGGGTTTTGCCCATCAGGGGGCCTGTGCATTCAGTTTACCCCCATTAGATTGTGATCAGAATTTGTTTTTTTGATATTGTTATGTTTTTACCAGGTCCTTTTTTATTTGTAAAGATAAGGTCTGGGGGGTTCTCTAGTCCCCCGGGGCCCCCTATTTGTTGACTTAGGGGGGGTTTGGAGAATCCCGCAGTCTTTTTTGTGACTTTTTATCTGAGCTGCCTCCAGGGGGGAGTTCTGCCCCAAAAATTTTTTGCATAGTCTTCCATTTTGTATGTCTAAGATTGAAGTCACCCAAAAAAAAAGTTTGGGGATGGGGGTGGGAAAAGGTTTTTCCAGACAGGAGTCAAATTTTGATAGTTGTTCTTTTTAACTGGGGTTGGGGGAAAGGAAATTTGGTTAAACAATTATACTATCCCAAAACTACAAATATGCTACTACTACTATCAAAATTTTACTATTATACTACAATTATACTATTTTCCACAATTATACTACACCCCAAATTAAAATTAATACACTACTAAATTTACTACACACTACTACAATTATACTACTACACAATTATATACTACTACAATTATGCTACTACTAAATTTTATACTATTACTACTACAATTATACTACTACTACCACAATTATACTACTACTACTAAATTATACTATTATACCACACTTAAAATTTTTTTCCCCTTAAGAAAATACGTCCCCCCCTTTTCCCCCCAAAGTTGCTTCCCCCCAAAACCCTTTTAATTTCTGCCAAGGCCTTAACGTTCATACAGAGACACAAAAAGGGGTTTCCCCTTTGGGGGTTTCCCCACGATCCCTTACCAATCTAGCCCCACCTAGCTTATCACTAGTCCTCCCCCACCACACCCCCTCTCCCCCGGCCCGTGATTTTACCCTTAACCCCCCTTTTTCCCGCCCACCCACATCCGCCCAAATTTTTTGCCGGCTCTGAGCTGGCGTCTCCCCCCCTTCCACTGATCCACTGGCCCTTGGGGGTCCTCCCCCACCCCATGACCCACCTGCCCCTTTCACCACCATCCGACACGCCCCAAAGTACCCCCAGCCTAAACCCCACACACCTGCACCTGATCATCCATACTATCACCTGCCTATCCCAACGCCCATTCAGCACTTCCCCGGGCCCTTTTCCACCATCCCCGGGGAAGGTCCCCCCCCACATAGCGTCTGCCACCGGCCCCGGGCCCATTTTAGCATCTTTTAAATTTTTCCCAAAAAGGGGAGGTCCGGGATAAGCAACCAAACGTCATCCTCCTCCGCCCCCCCACGACCCCGGGGGCCACGACCCCCACCCGGGTTTGCTACCGGTGGCAGTGATAAAACCCCTCCCCCCCTTTTCCCCCGACGTCACCCACTTGCCAGTACAAACAGTCCCCCGAGCGGGCCCCCGTTTGATGTACATAAAAAATAAAAGGAGGAACACTGCAGAAGGCCTACTGGCCCATACAAAGGCAGGTCCCTATCAAAACCACCACTACCTAAGAATTCACTCCTGCACCCACGACACCAATAAAAACCCCAGCCCTTCCCCTTATATATTTGTCCAATTCTTTTAAACCCACCCAAGGCCCTTTAGCCTCATCACCCTAATCGAAGATTGTTCCACGTTTCACAACCTGTTCGAAAACCAGTACTTTTACCCCCTTTTTCTAAATCTAAATTTATCCAATTTAAATCCGTTATTTCTGGTTCTTACTTGGTTCGATATCCTCAGTATTTTATTAATATCCCCTTTTGTTTATCCCCATCATCCCTTGTACACCTCGATGATATCCCCCCTCTTTCTACGTCTCTCCAGAGAGGGGAGTTTCTGTCTAAGTCTATCTTCATACGGGAGATTTCTTATACTGAAAACCATTTTAGCATTTTTCTTTGTATGTTCTCCAATGAATCTATATCCATCCTGTAGTAAGGAGACCAAAACTGAGCGGGGAAATCCAAAGGGGAGGTCTCACTAGTGATGTATAGAGCTGTAAAATAATTTTTGGGACTTTTTGTTGCTTATACTTCTTGAAATAAATCCTAGTAACTGTTAGCCTTATTGCGCACACTGGGCCCCGTTTTCTTGGCTTTAGTTTCCCTGCTCCCATGACTCCCAAGTTTTTTTCACATTCTGTATGTACAGCCCCCCCCCCAAAAATGTCGCCCCCCCTTTTTTCCCCTGCGGGGGACCCATGTTGTCGCTGGGTTGGTATCCCCTGGTCACACGCCAGTGCCATCCCCCCGGGGTTCCCCAAATAGCCAACACGTTCGCACCCCCCCCACGCACGAACATAGACTTGTTTTGGGGAAAAATTCCCCCCGGGGGGAACATACGAAGGTATTGGTCCCCTAAAGGGCATTTTTTAGACTGACCCCCCTTCCGCATACCAGCATAGGCCCCCTGGGTCCACCCCCCGAGTTTAGCTGCATTTTTACCCCAAAAATGCCTGAAAGCCCCCCTTAAATCAACAGCATTTCTCAAATGGAAATTTGATTTGATCCAAACATAAAAAACCCACACGTCCCGAAACCCCCACCCCCAACCCCCTTTTTACAAAAGGGGCCCTTCGTTTTTCCGGGAAAAAGGTTAAACCCCTGTTTTCATTTTGCCCCACTGGTCACAAATTTCACAAATACCCTAGAGGCCCATTTAGGCTACCCCATATAAATTTTTTCCGGGGGTTTTTCCCTAAGCGCCCCAATTATGGCAGGTTAATATTTTGCTTTGGGGGGGGTAGATAGCTCCCACCAGCACTTCAATACAAAAGTGTTTATCCGCCCCCGGGGACGCTGCCGCCATATTAAAAACCAAAGGTTGTGGCCACTGTCCACCAGAAAATTTTTCCACAACCTGCTCCGACCAAGGTCGGGCAGCGAATGTTGCACCCCCAACGGGGCCCCCTTTTCCCGGCGGGTGAAATTGCTGCCCTTTGGGGAAAAAGCAGAGCCCCTTTTTCCCCCCGCACGATAAGTAAAAAACCCCCCAACTACTGGGGAACGCTTGAATTTCCCAAACCTGTACCCCCCGAAGCAGGGAAAATACATTTATTTTTGGAAAATCCTAAGGGATTAGTCCCAAAAACCCCAATTTTTTGCACTTTGGGGGAGACAACACAAAAGGCCGGGGGCCCCCAAACTGCTCAACTGCCTCCCGGGCCCAAGGGGGGGGTTCCAAAAGACCCCTTGCTGTTTTGGGGAGGCTCGGGGCGGGGGACCTAAAGTCAGCCCCCCGGGGGGACCGGCCGGGGCCCGGGTTTGGTTTTGTAATGGGCCGGGAAAGGTGACCCCGGGGGGTTAAACCCCGGGTTGAACATCTTTTTCGGGTTTTTTTTCTTGGTTTTTTCCCTTTATTTTTTTGGTAAAGGGAGGGGGGGGCCCCCAAAAATTCCCCTTAAAACCCCCTCCCGGGGGCCCCCAAAAATTTTTTGAGGTATTTTTTTTTAAAAAATTTTTTAACATTAAAAAAAAAAAATTTAAAAAATTTTTTTTTTGACCTCCTTTTTTTTTTGGGGGGGTTTTTTGGAATAGTAAAATAAAAATTAAAATTTTTTTGTTTTTTTTCCATTTTGGAAAAAAGGTTTTTTCCCCCTTTTTTTTAACAAATTCCCCTCACCCTGAACTCCAATCATTTTAATTTACAAGACCATGATATTTAACAAAATTTAAACTATAATAAAATTTTAATAATAATAAAATAATAAAAAATTTTAAAAATAATTTTTAATTTTAATTAATAATAAAAAAATAATAATAAATTTAATCAAAACCCCTCCCGGTCCCAACATTTTTACAATGTACCTCCCCCCTTTTTAGATTTTAATTTTTTTGAATTTTTAAAAACCATTTAATTTTTCCTAAATGTTTCCTTCCCAAAAATTTTCCCCCTCCCAAATTTTTTCCCACAAAAAGTTTACCCCCACCCCTCCTTTAATACACACTTTTTTTTTTTTTTCCCCACAAAAACACATGTTATACCTCCACTACACTCACATGTTATACCCCCCCATTTTAACCCCACTACACATTTTTATTCCCAAATTTTTACAAAAACACATGTTATACCTCCACTACACTCACAATGTTATACCTCCCCCTAAAAAAACCCACACCCCAATTTATACCTCCACTACACTACACATTTTTTACCCCCCCCACACTCAAACCCCCTTAAATTTATCCCTCCACTCACACATTTTTATATCTCCACTAAAATTTTAACACAATGTTTATATTCCACTACACTACACTTTTCCCCAAAAAAGATTCCCACTAATTCACACATGTTATCCTTTCCAAAAATTTTTTAATTTTACTACACAATTGTTATACCTCCACTACACTACACATGTTATACCCCCCCAATACACATGTTAACCTCCATTAAACACATGTTATCCCTCCCAAAAAATTTTACCAATTACAAAAATTGTTATACCCTTTCCACTTCACCACTACAAAAATGTTATCCCCTCCACTGGGGGGCCCCACAAAATGTTATACTCCCCAAATACAAGTTATACCTCCATTTACACTACAATGTTAAAACCTCCACTACACTACACATTTTATATTTTCCACACACATGTTATCCCCTCCACTAAAAAAAACACATGTTATACCCATTTACACTACAATGTTATACCCCCACTCACACATGTTATCCCCCCCCCAAATGTTATACCTCCAAATCCCAAACTTTTTTGTTTAATACATCCAATTTTTACCACATTTATACCTCCACTCACTACACATGTTATACCCTTTCAAATTTTAACTAAACATGTTATATTTCCCCCACACTACACATGTTATACCTCCACTCATACACATCACCCTCCACACACTACACATGTTATACCAAAAATTTTAACCACATTTTATCCCCCCACTGATTTTTTACTTTGTTAAAAATTCTCCACTACAAAAATGTTATACCCCCTTCCCTAAACATGTTATACCTCCACTACACTAAACATGTTATCCCCCTTTTTTTTAAAAAAACATTTATATCTCCACTACACTTAACCCAAAAATGTTATACCTCCCAAACCTACAATGTTATACCTCCACTACACTACAAGTTATACCTCCACTAAATTTTTCCCCAAACATTGTTCCCCCTCCACTACACTTTTGACCCCCAAAATTACCTCCACATGTTATACCCTCTCCACTACACATTTTAAACCCCTCCACTACACTAAACATGTTATACTCCACTACACTAAACATGTTATTTTCCCCCCTTTTTCACTACACATTTATACTCCATTTCCCACTTAAACATGTTCCCCCTTTCCATTTTAACTCCACAAAATTATTATTCCACGGCCATGTTATATTCTACCCCCTCCACATGTTCCCCCTTTCCCCCACACTAAAAATTTTAAAAACCTCCTTCCACATTTAAATTTTTAAAATTTTTTCCACAAACCCACATGTTATACCCTTCCCACTACACATTTTAAAAATTCCCCACTAAATTTAAATTACAATGTTATACCTCCCCCCCCCTACATGTTATACCTCCACTAATTAAACAGGTTATATCTCCACTAAATTTACACATTTATATTCCATTTAACCCCAACATGTTATACCTCCACTACACTAAAATGTTATACCTCCACTACCAAAATGTTATCCCCCACTACACATGTTAAATCCATTACATTAAATTTTCCCCCTCCACTATGTTAACCCCACACCACACATGTTATATCTCCACTACACGACACATGTTATATCTCCCACACGAACATGTTATATTTACTACACTACAACATGTTATACCTCCACTACACTACACATGTTATACCTCCCACTAAATGTTAATTTCCATTAACTACACATGTTATATTCCACTATACTAAACATGTTATACCCCCACACTAAACATGTTATACTTCCATTTCACTACACATATTATATCTCCACTACACATGTTATACCTCCACTACACTACACATGTTATCCCTCCACTACACTACATATGTTATACCTCCACTTACCACACATGTTATACTCCACTACACATGTTATACCCACACACTACACATGTTATACATCCACTACTACATATGTTATACCCACTACGCTACACATGTTATACCTCCACTACACTACAATGTTATTATCTCCACTACACTACACATGTTATATCTCCACTACACTACACATGTTATATCCACTACAAACATGTTATATGTCCACTGCACTACACATGTTATATCTCCACTGTACTACAAATGTTATATCTCCACTATACAAGTTATACCACAACTCACATGTTATACCTCCACTAATAACATGTTATCCCTCCACTACACTACACATGTTATAACCCACTACACTACAATTTTAAAAATCCCTCCACTAACCACACATGTTATACCTATACTAAATTACACATGTTATACCTCCACTACACTAAATGTTATACTTCCACTACACTACACATGTTATACTCCCACGCACTCACATGTTATATCTCCACTACACTACACATGTTATATCTCCACTAAAATACACATGCTATATCTCCACTAATTTTAATATGTTATATTTCCCCACTGCACTACACATGTTATATCTCTACTATTCAGTTATACTTCCACTACACTACACATGTTTATTCCACTACACTACACATGTTATATCTCCACTACACCACATGTTATTCTCCACTACACCACATGTTATATCTCCACTAAACTACACATGTTAAAATCCCCACTGCACTACAATGTATATCTCCATACACTGTTATACCTCCACTACACTACATGTTATACCTCCCACACATGTTATACCCCACTGCACATGTTATACCTCCAACAACATGTTATACATCCACTACACATGTTATACATCCACTACATGTTATACATCCTTTTAACATGTTATACCTCCACTACACTAAATGTTATACTTCCACTGCACATGTTATACCTCCAACACACATGTTATACCTCCAACACACATGTTATAATCCACTACACATGTTATACCTCCACTACACTAAATATGTTATATCTCCACTACCTCACAGTTATACCTCCACTTACACCACACATTTTTATCCCTTTCCACGGGGCACTACACATGTTTTATCTCTATTATGCAAGTTATCCTTCCCCCACACTACAGATGCTATCCCTTTTCATTACAACACATGTTATATCCCACTCACACTTGTTATACCTCCACTCCCCCACACCAAATGTTATACCCCCCCTACACATGTTAAAATTTCCACTGAAATGTTATACCCCAAAACATGTTATACACCATTTAAATGTTATACTTCCATAAAAAATAGTTATATTCCAAACACTAAAATGTTATCCTTTTCCTTTTAATTACCCATGTTATACCTCCAATAAATGTTATACAAAAACTAACATGTTATATCTCCACTGAAAATGTTATATCTCCAACACATGTTATACCCCACTACACATGTTATACCTCCACTACACATGTTAACCTCCACTACACATGTATACTTCCACTACACATGTTATCCCCCACTACACTATACATCTTATACCTCCAGTACACAAAAAGTTTCCTACACTACACTCACACGTTATCCCTCCCAATACATATGTTATCCCCACACTACACTACATATGTTTTTTCCTAACTCACTACACTACAAAATGTTATACCCCCATTTAAAAATTTGTTATCCTACCACACTCAAAAAGAAAAACCCACACTGCACTAAATTTTTTTCCCCTCCCAAATTCCATTTATATCTACTACACATTTTATATCTCCACTACACATGTTATATTCCACTACACATTTATCCTCCCACACTATACATGTTACCCCCTCCCCCACACCCCCAATTTTATACCTTCACTAACAATGTTATCTCCACCTACACTACACATGTTATACCTCCACACCAAATATTATATCCCAAAATTTAATATGTTACATTCCAATACACCCCCAAGTTATACCTCCATTTTTAACCTCCACTAAAAAATTTTTAAAAATTTCCAATACACATGTTAATTTTCCATACACTACACATGTTATACCTCCACTACACATGTTACCCCTCCACAAAATTTAACTTCCACTAAAGGTTAACCCCCTTTTCACATTTTAAATCTCCACACGTTATATCTCCTACATATTTTTCCCTACACTACACATGTTATATCTCCCACACATGGTATTCCCCACACTACACATGTTATGTCCCCCCCAAACGATATGGTCACAATATACCCCCAAAATTTTTTTTTATTCCTGGTAAAAAGTTACAAAAAGCACTACGTATGTTAAATCCATTTTAAGTTATTTTCTCCACTAAATCCTCCCCTATATTTTACCCCTTTTAAACGTTAACTAGCACTACGTATGTTATACCCCACCCGTTATATCCCACTACATACCCCCACAATATTTTTAAAATACCTAATAAACGTTACATAGCACAGTAGTTATACCCCACACGTTATATCTCCATCAAAACCCCCACTATATTTTTACCCCTATACTAAACGTTACACTAGCACTACGTTTTTATACCTTTTTACACGTTATATCTCCACCACATATACCCCACTATATATTTTATACCTGTACTAAACGTTACACTAGCACAATATATTATACCTCCACTACACTTATTTTTCCACTATTTAAAAATTTCCACTATATTTTTAAAATTTTAAAAATTTACAAAAAATACGTATATTATACCTCCACTACACACGTTATAATACCTTTTTTTTCCCTGGCTTATGAGGGATAATTTTTAAAATATGAGTTCCAGGTTCTTTATTTTATCTCAGATATGTTTTGATGGACTATTCATTTCTTTTTTTAATTTAATTTTTTTTAGATTTTAAAAAGTTTTCGGATTTACTATACCAAAATTTTTAAAGAGGGGTTTTTCAGCCAGTTCCCTCCCACTCCCCAACTGTCCAAGAGACCCCCATGGTGAAATAAGAAGCACAAAAGAACAGGGTAAGAGTAAGAGTTGTCTCTGCCCCTTTTTCCCAAAAACCCCCCCCTACTGAGAAGAAACTTTACAAACTGTTGACTGTCCATTACCCCACCCAATTAACCAGAAGCAGAGAGTCCGTCTCTTTACCTTTCCCCCTGGTCACGTACCATGAGTGAAGCTGTGAAAAACCCTGGACTGTTCCCCCTTTTTTCCTCCCGACCCCGACGAGGCAAATGAGTCTGCCCCTGACCCCCTTCCCTTTTTTCCCCATCACACGGGGGTAATGTGGACAGAATAGGACTGCACCCTTAGTCCTACCTGACCCTGAGAGTGCAAATGAGTCTCCCCCTGCACCCTTTTTCTTATCCCATCACACTGAGGAAGTGGGGGACAACAGGGGCTGTTCCCCTTAGCCACCCGACCCTGACGAGGAATATGAGTCTCCCCTTTTGCACCCCATTAGAGATCGTGTTATGAAAGAAAATCCAAAAAGGGGGTTAATATGCTCGGGCCCATTCAAACCCATGCACAGAACCCTCCAAACTTTCCTCAGCACTGGTGAACACCCCCCCAGATGGATGAAAACGGGGAAAGCCTCCGCAGAATCAAAACATGATCTGGGAAGTAAGGCAACAGGGCATTTTCCCCCCATGGAATATTACCCATTCCAAAAAACCACCCCCCCTTTCCCCAAATACTTTTAAACACAACCAAAGCTTTGCCTTGAACCCCAAAAATGATGCCTTAAACTGTATTGATAATTTAGCCAAACAGCACATTCTCAAAATTATTTACGGATGGTTTTTTTCACCAATCCATTTGGGGCAGCTGGAAAGTTGTTGTCATACAGAGGATGGCTCTCTTAAAAAAATTGGGGGAACAACAACGGCCCTACCCTTCGACAGAACTGTTTCCTACCTTTTTAATTTAAAGCTCCATGTATCTGGTTAACTCTCTAATTGTAACTGATTCTCTGTCATCCATAAATGTTCCAACTATCAAGTATAACTTGTGGGATGCTCCGGGGGACAGGGATGGTAGGATTCTGGGTAGGGTCAGAGTGCACATGCTGTGGATTCCATCTAAAATTTTTTTGGGGTGCATGATAAACAAAATTTTAAAAATTTTTTGAAAGAGGGGATGATTAAATCTTGGCTTGTCAGAGCAGTTTGAGAACAAAAAGGGAAAAGAATTTTTAATAATTTTATTGATTAAGATGGGGGTTTGAACCAGTCAGTCCATCTATCATTTCTATCATGCAGGAGGACCCCCCTGCTATGGTGCATCCAAAAAAATAAGCGACTTTGGGGTGTCACTACTCTGCCCCGGCTGGGTTAAAGTACTTTGGCGGTTTCCCCACCACCAGATGTAGCCAAAAAAAGATGAAACCCGGGTTTTTATTATTGTCACACCCTGCGTCATTATGATGGAGGGATAAAATTAATGAACGGACTACTCATTCAGAAATGTTCGATATGTAAAGTTTTATCCACAGGGTATATTACAGACCATTCTGGAAAATACCC
>WNWK01045846.1:0-14557 GCA_009830355.1 Cherax destructor | reverse complement strand
GTGGAGTATGCTGTCTAGAGTGGGAATTTGTTATCATTCTGACTGCGGCCTTTTGTTGTGTTATGAGTGGTCTAAGGTGATTTAATGTTGTTGATCCCCATGCACAGATTCCATAGGTGAGATACGGGTAGATAAGTGAATGATATAGTGCAAGGAGAGCTGATTGTGGTACATAATAGCATATCTTTGATAATATGCCTACTGTCTTCGAGATTTTCTTGGAAATTTGTTATATGTGTGTTTGGAATTTAAGGCTACTGTCAAGGTGGATTCCTAGGAATTTTCTCTCTGTGAGTCTTGTGATGGGTGTACCATTGAGTGTTATGTTAAGTGGAACATTTGTGGCTTTGCTTCCAAACTGTATGAAGTAGGTCTTGTCAGTATTGAGAGTAAGCTTGTTAGTCGTCATCCATATTGATATTTTCTGTAATTCGGCATTAACAGTGTTGGCCAGTATAACTGGATTTGGGTGAGAGAAGACATATGTTGTGTCATCTGCAAATAAAATGGGTTTGAATAGTTGTGATGCATTCGGTAGGTCATTTATGTAAATGAGGAATAGGATGGCCCCAGGACACTTCCTTGAGGGACTCCGACTGTAATTTGTTGTGTGAAAGAGTTCGCTCCATTTGTGTACACGTATTGGCTTCTGTTGGTGAGGTATGACTTTAGGTAGTTGAGTGGGTGCCCCTTATACCATAATGTGCTAATTTTGTGAGCAGTAAATCATGGTCGACTGTATCAAAAGCTTTGCGTAGATCAATGAAAATTCCCAGTGGGAGAAGATTGATCCCTTGAACTCTCTTACGCCCACGAGACCAGGCGTTATTTAACGTGGTTGGTCGGGGTAGTGATTCATATCCTCTCACTATTCCCCTTTATTACAGTTTATACGTAACACTTTAAACACTATTCACCCGTCAGTTTAATGTCCCACTAATTTACCCTCGTTAGAAGTTAATCCATTAATAATTGTGTACGATGAACACTGATCGAACCGACGCACATTTCCTCCATTAACAAACCGTAATGGCGGCGTCGGTCACTATTTAACACATTATCACTCTATTATTGTAGTTTCTTGGACTTAATGTCCCACATTATGCCCGGAATCTTCACAACATTCACTATTGTGAAGGGAGACCATTAACAGCGATTTGGTCGTTAAACGCCGATTCCGTCTCCTATATAACCAGAACTCTCCCATCGTTCCACCTTCTTCCGCTTATCCCACGAGACAGACAGCTTGGACGACTTCACTTGACCCAGCTCCGCGTACCCACGCGACTGTCGCGACTGTCGGTATGGTTCTGTTTTGATCTCAAGTAAAATACGAACCAACAGCCACACATTAAGAATATTCACATTAGAAAGGCTATCGAGTATAACCTTTCAGGAAAATACCCAATATTTTCCACAAGTATGATACTAGATTAGTTATTCTTACTAACTATTGGATTAATACAATTTTTAACAATAGTTACAGAGATATAGGATGTTTATTTCAAGTTGATGAATTATTATTGCACTGGTTGTTGAAATGGCTGGGATAATTACTATGACTAGTATTAAATTATGGGACTATTATTTGGATTCAATATTGCACTGGTTATAATTTTAGGATTTTTAAAGGGCAATTGAATGTAAGGAACTATTCTAAGAGAATATAGAGATTAGTTGTACAATAGTATAAAAATGGACTAGTAGTAAAAAATGGTTTTAAACAATTTTTAAGCAATTAAAGTGACTAATAATATACTGTATATAGAGTATATAAAGTGATTAATAATATACTGTATATAGAGCTGATGTTGGAAAATGGCTAATGTTAATTATATATTTAAAAAATAAAATAAAAATTAAATAGTAAATAATTGTAAATTAATTAAAGAAAAGGACTTATACAATGATATACCTTTGAATACCTTTGAAGAGTTTCGAGAGTATCTACTCTCTGAGCCCGGCCATGGGCCAGGCTCGTCTGGTGCTTGCCTGGTCAACCAGGCTGTTGCTGCTGGAGGCCCGCTGCCCCACATATCCATCACAGCCTGGTTGATCTGGAGGAGTTGCTTCAAATGCAAGATAGACAAAATAAGTCACACAATCAACTGTGTGAGAAATTTGATATAGTGAGGTAGTAGTTACTAATAATCTACACTAACATAGTACAGTGGACCCCCGAGTAACGAGCACCCCGGAACTCGTACAATTATGTAAGTGTATTATTGTAAGTGCTTTTGTAAGTGTATTTTTGGGGATCTGAAACGGACTAATCTAATTTACATTATTCCTTATTGGAACAAATTCGTTCAGTAACGGCACTCGAACAGCCTTTTGGAATGAATTATGGCCGAAACCCGGGGTTCTTGGAGTTTACCTGGAGAGAATTCCAGGGGTCAATGCCCCTGCAGCCCGGTCTGTGACCAGGCCTCATGGTGGACCAGAGCCTGATCAACCAGGCTGTTACTGCTGGCCACACGCAGTCCAACGTACGAACCACAGCCCGGCTGGTCAGGTACTGACTTCAGGTGCCTGTCCAGTGCCTGCTTGAAGACAGCCAGGGGTTTGTTGGTAATCCCCCTGATGTATGCTGGGAGGCAGTTGAACAATCTTGGGCCCCTGACACTTATTGTGTTGTCCCTCAGTGTGCTAGTGGCACCCCTGCTCTTCATTGGGGGGATGTTACATCGCCTGCCGAGTCTTTTGCTTTCGTAGGGAGTGATGTTCGTGTGCAAGTTTGGTACTAATCCCTCGAGAATTTTCCATGTGTATATAATAATGTATCTCTCCCACCTGCGTTCTAGGAACTTCAAGCGTTCCCAGTAATTGAGGTGGTTTATCGCAGTTATGCATGCCGTGAAGGTTCTCTGCACATTTTCAGGGTCAGCAATTTCACCCGCCTTGAAAGCTGCAGTTAGTGTGCAGCAATATTCCAGCCTAGATAGAACAAGCGATCTGTAAAGTGTCAACATGGGCTTTGCATCCCTGGTTTTGAAGGTTCTCATTATCCATCCTGTCATTTTTCTAGCAGATGCAATTGCTTCAGTGTTATGGTCCTTGAAGGTGAGATCCTCTGACATGATCACTCCCAGGTCTTTGACATTAGTTTATCGCTCTATTGTAATAATAATAATAATAATAATAATAATAATAATTATTATTAATAATTTAGGGAACTGGAGCACAGATCCAATTCCCTAGATCAAGAGCCCCTCACCAAGAAACCTCCCATGAGGGGGAATTTTGCATCCTGAAATTTCGTTCATATCCAGATGTGAAAAATCGCCCAAACGACTGTTCGTATCCTGGAAAATTAGCATGGTGGAGCTTTCGTAAGCCGAGGTTCCACTGTATTATGTTATAATAGACATTGTCAATAATCCTTCTATGACATTTTTTCAAAATTATGTAAGAAACACACTACATATCATATAAACAAAGTACACAATCATAGTAAAATAAATTAACATTACTGTGAGGTGTGGTAGCCAGGCAAGCTTCCATTCCTGACTACCTGCAATAAATATTACTCACCTCTCACCCTACATTAAAACTACAAATATTTTAAGGTAAGTAATTAGTGTACTGTATATGCATTTTACTTTTTTATTGTTTTTTTTATGCCTAGTTCTGTGTAAGTGTAAACATGTTATCAGGAGGCATTTATATGCACTTAAAAGTTAAAAAAAGTGTGATTAGCTTTACAGAAATTTTTGCTTTATGTCGGTAGCTTGGAACCTAACCCAATGTATAAGTGAGGCCCTCCTGTACTTCAGTTATGTTGTGATCTAAGTGTATTGTCTTTGATACTTTTATATTTTGTACCAGATCATTGTTATTGTTGAAGATAAGGTCAAGTGTATTTTCCAGTCTTGTTGGATCCACTATTTGATGGCTTAACATGAATTTATTGCAGAGATTTAATAGCTCATTTGTATGTAAATTTTCATCTGAGCTGCCTCCTGGGGTTATCTCTGTTAAGACATTATTTGACACATTCCTCCATTTTAGGTGTCTTAAATTGAAATCGCCCAGCAACAAGATATTTGTGGCTGGGGTTGGAAGATTTTTCCAGACAGTAGTCAGTTTTCAAAAGCTGTTCCTTGAATTGTTGGGAAGTTGTATCTGGTGGCTTGTATACAACCACAATGACAAGGTTTTGGTTTTCAATCTTTTACTGCCAAAACTTCAACTTCTTCTTTCTTTCAACACGTCAGCCGTTTCCCACCGAAGCAGGGTGGCCCAAAAGGAAAAACGAAAGTTTCTCCTTCTACATTTTAGTAATATATACAGGAGAAGGGGTTACTAGCCCCTTGCTCTCGGCATTTTAATCGACTCTTACGACACGCATGGCTTACGGAGGAAGAATTCTGTTCCACTTCCCCATGGAGATAATAGGAAATAAGAACAAGAACTAGTAAGAAAATAGAAGAAAACCCAGAGGGGTGTGTATATATATATGCTTGTACATGAATGTGTAGTGTGACCTAAGTGTAAGTAGAAGTAACAAGACATACCTGAAATCTTGCATGTTTATGAGACAGAAAAAAGACACCAGCAATCCTACCATCATGTAAAACAATTACAGGCTTTCGTTTTACACTCACTTGGCAGAACGGTAGTACCTCCCTGGGCAGTTGTTGTCTACCAACCTACTACCTAGAAAAACTTCAACTACATACATCATTTGTGGTGTTATGAAGTTCTGAGCAAAATGAGCTACTTTGTGACATACAGACCAACCATCCCTTGTTGCCTGTTCTTTCTGACACATCTGAATAAGTTTTACCCTGGGATCCACATTTTGCTGTCAGAATGATCTTTTGTGTGGGGTCTCTGTGAAAGCTGCAAACATTGCTTTTGACTCGATGAGGAGTGCATTGATGGAAGGTATTTTGTTGTTTGTTGATTGCTTTAGACTCCATATATTTGCAAATACAAATGTTGTCATATTGATGGTATTTAGGGTTTTTTTATTTGCTGGCACCAATTTCTGTTGTTCTGGAGTGGGGGCCATTGACTGTGCTTCTACTCCAGTAGTGATCTGAGGTGGTGTACTATTTCTGCCATTTCCTGCTAGTGTTATTTTTTCTTCCTGGCACTAAATATTTTTTCTCTGGACTGGTTGTACAGTGGAACCCTGGATTTCATCCGGTGTGGATATTGTACAATTCGGATTTCGACCACTTTTTTGGGCGAAATTTTACCCCGGGTTTCGTATCTCCACTCGGAAATTGTCCGTATTAGACGTGTCTACCCACCCGGGATGCAGCCGCTCGCACGTACCTGGAGCTACCTGGAGAGAATTCCAGGGGTCAACGCCCCCGCGGCCCGGTCTATGACCAGGCTACCTCTGTCACTTGTTCAGTGAGCTACCTCTTTTGTTCAGTGGTAAAGCTAGTGGGGATTTCAAAGTTATTTCAATGCATGTTACAAGTGTACAATGTTATTGGTAGTTACAATTATAAAACAATTATAAAACTGTAATGCAAGGAGAGCCACTGGCATGCCATGGCATTAGGGGCAGTTTATTCTAGAGACTTATTCACTAAGTACTTAATGCTAAAGAAATTGATTGAGTTTATTCTAGTTTATTCATGCGAGTGGTGCGTTGAGATATCTGTGGAGACAAAAATGTGATAATATGTATATATATTACAATGGAAGACGAAGAACTTATAAAGACAATGTTGTAACCAACACAGATCAATAACGCCTCCAGATATGTAAAGGTTTCAAGTCCTTTACAATCTGCACATCATCTTGACTAAGAGGGATAAACGATCTCTTTTTTCATTACCAAGAAGACTAAACGGTGTGGCTATTCCCATCGACGTCGTTTTTTATAATAATAATAATAATAATAATAATAATTTTTATTTCAATGCATGTTACAAGTGTACAATGTTATTGGTAGTTACAAATATAATACAATTATAAAACTGTAATGCAAGGAGAGCCACTGGCATGCCATGGCATTAGGGGCAGTTTATTCTAGAGACTTATTCACTAAGTACTTAATGCTAAAGAAATTGATTGAGTTTATTCTAGTTCTATATTATTTAAATTATTAAATGGTTATACATACTATTTAAAGACAATACAAGAGAAATTGGTTGAGTTTAATCTAGTTGTAGAATTTATTTCAAATTACAGTATGTTGATGCTATACTAGTATAATAACAATACTAGAAATAGTTTTTAGAGTTTCATCTAGGTATATATTTTATTTCAAATTAAGAAAATGATGATACTATAAGATTTTAAATGACAATATGATGATATGAGATTGCAACAAGTGTTAAGGAGGATGAACATATCAAAATGAGATCTTCTTAAGTAAAATAATATTGGGTTTGGAAGTTTGTTACAGTATGAGTATTTAGTATAGGGTGAGTAGGTGACTTTTGAGAAGAGTCTTGAATTGATTTTCCGACAAGGTTAACTTGATATTTACTGGTAATGAATTCCAGATTTTGGGGCCCTTTATGTGCATAGAATTTTTACATTGGTTAGTATGGACTCGGGTATGTCAAATAGTGATCTGTGTCTTGTGTCATGTTCGTGGGACCTATTAAAGTTGTTGAGGAGAATTCTGAGCGCAGGGTTAATATTAGCATGTAGAGTTTTATGTATGTAGAAGGCACATGAATAGGTATGAATATTTTTATGGTGAGTAGTTTTAAGGTTCTGAATATAGGTGGAGTATGCTGTCTAGAGTGGGAATTTGTTATCATCCTGACTGCAGCCTTTTGCTGGGTTATGAGTGGTCTAAGGTGATTTAATGTTGTTGAGCCCCATGCACAGATTCCATAGGTGAGATAAGGGTAGATAAGAGAATGATATAGTGCAATGAGAGCTGGTTGAGGCACATAATAGCGTATCTTAGATAATATACCTACTGTCCTTGAGATTTTCTTGGAAATTTGTTGTATGTGTGTTTGGAATTTAAGACTACTGTCAAGGTGGATTCCTAGGAATTTTCCTCTGTGAGCCTTGTGATGGGTGAACCATTTAGCGTTATGTTAAGTGGAACATTTGTAGCTTTGTTTCCAAACTGAATGTAGTAGGTCTTGTCTGTATTGAGAGTAAGCTTATTTGTCATCATCCATGTTGATATTTTCTGTAATTCGGCATTAACTGTGTTGGCTAGTACGACTGGATTTGGGTGAGAGAAGACATATGTTGTGTCATCTGCAAACAAAATGGGTTTGAGTAGTTGTGATGCATTCGGTAGGTCATTTATGTAAATGAGGAATAGGAGTGGCCCCAGGACACTACCTTGAGGGACACCGACTGTAATTTGTTGTGTGGAAGAGTTCTCTCCATTTGTGTTCACGTACTGACTTCTGTTGCTAAGGTACGACTTTAGGTAGTTGAGGGGTGCCCCTAATACCATAGTGCGCTAGTTTTGTGAGCAATAAATCATGGTCGACTGTATCAAATGCTTTGCGTAGGTCTATGAAGATTCCCAGCGGAACCTCTTTCTTCTCAAGTGCGGTGTATATTAACTCTAACATGTGTGTTATAGCATCGTTTGTGCTCTTGTTGGTCCTGAATCCAAATTGACAGGGTTTAGTACATTGTGTGAGACGAGGTAGGAATAGATCTGTTTATGAATTAATTTTTCGAAGATTTTAGAAAGCAGTGGTAAATTTGAGATTGGTCTGTAATTGTTCAAGTCAGTTTGGTCACCTCCTTTGTGGATCGGGGTGACCCTAGCTATTTTGAGAATTGATGGGAAGGTTGAAGATTCAATGGATTTATTGAATAATGCTGCTATAATTGGTGACAGTACATGTGTAGCTTTTTTGTACATAAAGGGTGGTAAGCTGTTTATGTCTCCTGCTTTGTTTTTAAGGGTGTTGATTATGTGTGAGACTTCAATTGAGTTGGTAGGAGCTAGGAATAGTGTATCTGGGTAGGTGTTGGTGAGGTAGTCTGTTGGATTACTGGTGTATCACTCTGAAAATTCCCGAGTGTTCAAGAAAAACGATGTCATGCATGTGATGTGGAAGGCTAACAATAAGTCATGGGTCACAAGGCTAATTTTCATTGAGTGGGTCAATGAAGTGTTTGGCCAGAGTGTGAAGAAATACCTACTGGAAAATAAATTGCCACTCAAGTACCTCCTGATAATGGACAATGCTCCTGCTCATCCTCCAGACTTGGAAGACCAATTGCTTCAGAGGAGGAGAAAGAGAGAGGGAAGAATGTGCCTTTTTCAGTGATTAAGGACATTTGTGTAAAGTGGAGTTAGGTGCAAAGTTTTGTGGAGAATTATCACCCTAACAAAACTGTTGCAAGCCATGTCTGCAACATGTTCAATGACAATGCCTTGTCCCATTTTAGGCAAATCTTAAAGAGACGCCAGAAACAGAGCTCTCTGGACAGATTTTTTGTGCGGCAAGGGTCCAGTGACTCTCAAGCTGGTCCTAGTGCCAGTAAAAGACAAAGAAGGGAAGTAATGCTGGAAAGGGCTTTGATACCTGAAGTCCTTATGGAGGGGGATTCCCCTTCCAAACAATAACCTCTCCTCCCTCTTCCCTCCTCGCCTTCTTCCATACACCAACAAGAGTCTTCAATAAAGGTATATAATAGTGATTTAAATGTTCATTTATCCATTAAAATTAGTCATTTATATTTATTTCTCATTGTTTTCTGTATGTGAAATTATAGTTATTCTCTATAAAATGTATTTTTTGTTAATATTTTTGGGTGTCTGGAACGGATTAATTGGATTTACATTATTTCATATGGGAAATATTACTTTGGTTTTCGTCCATTTCGGATTTCGACTGACCTTCTGGAACAGATTAAGGACGAAAACCAGGCTTCCACTGTAACTACCTTGGTTTGTTTTCCAAGGTCTCTGTGATCTGTATGTTCTGATCCCTTTAAATGGTGCGTCTGACAGTATGTGTTGTAACATTGTCTTTCATGGACTGATGAATAACATTTCATGGTGAAATAGTTACAAGAAGAATTGCATACACCTTTGGCTATGAGGTCGTGGCATTTTTTTGGATTGTCAAAGTTGAATGTCCCACCTGGTTTTCCAGCTATTCCATGCTTACAGATACCCATGGCATAAAATCTGTACAGATTTAATTTCTGTTCGCTAAGATTTTTTTGTGGCTAGGATCCCTACTGGTGCAGTTTTTCCTGACCCCTACCACTATCTGTGGCACGTCTACCAGCGTCAATACCACCACCAATTATTACTGGTAATGTATGAGCAACTTTCCCTGAAGCATCATCCTCTTTTTTCATCTCTAGTAGTAGTGCTATTTTGTATTTCTAGATCTTTTATGTCTAGATGTGTACATGTTTCTTGAATATCAGGACTACTATATCCATCCTCACTCTTCTCTCATTCCAACCCTTTACCCACCCACCCTTACACATACCCACACACACCTTCCAACCTACCCCCCACTCCCACATGCCCTCTCTCATACCCACCCCTCACTCCCATCTCTCTCTCATGTGCACCCCTCACTCCCACCTACCCTCTCTCACACCCACCCACCCTCACACCCCTCTCATATCCACCCTCTCTAATATCCACCCACCACTCACCCTATCCTCCATTCTCACTTTTCCTTCCTCACACCCTCCCTGCACTGTTTGACAAGTTAGTGTTCAGTAGCATCTCCCTAACCAGCCATCAAAGTAATTCGGAAACAAAGGATAGTCACCAGTACAAGACACCCTCCATCCCTGTTAGTCTGTTATGTCAAGATTTAAATTGTTTCAGAGGAGGGCCACAGTGTTATACACTTTCTTTCCATCCGTATTTCTAATTTTCAAAATGTTTTTCCAGATGTTTTGCAATTGGAAATGCCACCACCTGATGTGTGAGAAGCTTTGTGGTGAAATGTGTTCAAGAAAGCCATGTGATAAGCCTTGTCCTCAGAAGCTAAAGTGTGGCCACCCATGTGTTGGGTTCTGTGGTGACCCTTGTCCTCCACTGTGTCGCATCTGCAATGTAGACGAACTTAAAGAGTTTGTGTTGTTGGGTTTTGAAGAAGATCATGATGCAAGGTAAGAAAGAAACAACTTCAGTACTATCTTTTATGAGGTATGCTTTGAGTATATGAGGCCCTGTCTGAGACCAGGTCTTATGGTGGATCAGGGTCTGATCAACCAGGCTGTTACTGCTGGCCACACGTAAACTGACTTAAGAACTAGTAGGTGCCTGTCCAACGCCTTCTTGAAGACAGCCAGGGGTCTATTGGTAATCCCCCTTATGTATGCTGGGAGGCAGTTGAACAGTCTTGGGCCCCTGACACTTACTGTGTTGTCTCTTAGTGTACTCGTGGCACCCCTGCTTTTCATTGGGGGAATGTTACATCTCCTGCCAAGTCTTGCTTTCATAGGAAGTGATTTTCATGTGCAAGTTTGGTACTAATCCCTCTAGGATTTTCCAAGTGTATATTATCATGTATCTTTCTTGCCTGCATTCCAGGGAATACAAATCAAGGGACTTCAACCATTGCTAGTAATTTAGGTGCTTTATCATACTCATGTGTGCCGTGAAAGTTCTCTGTACACTCTCCAGGTCAGCAATTTTGCCTGCCTTGAAGGGGGGCAGTTAGTGTACAGCAGTATTCCAGCCTAGAGAGAACAAGCGATTAGAAGAGAATCGTCATGGCTTGGTGTTCCTAGTTTTGAAGGTTCTCATTATCCATCCTATCATTTTTCTATCAGGTGAGGTAGATACATCGTTGTGGTCTTTGAAAGTGAGATCCATCCAATGACATTATCACTCCCAGGTCCTTCGCATTAGTTTTTTGCTCTATTGTGTGGTTAGAATTTGCTGTATACACTGATACAGTTTTAATTCCCTCAAGTTTTCTATGTCTGAGTAGTTGAAATGTCTCTTCATCGAACTTCATAATGTTTTCTGTGGCCCATTTAAAGATTTGGTTGATGCCCACCTGGAGTTTTACAGTATCTTCAATGGAGGACACTGTCATGCATATTCGGGTATCATCTGCAAATGAAGACACGGTGCTGTGACTTACATCCTTGTCTATGTCAGATATGAGGATGAGGAACAGAATAGGGGTGAGTACTGTGTCTTGTAGAACAGAGATTTTCACAGTAGCTGCCTCAGACTTTACTCTGTTTGCTACTACTCTTTGTGTTCCATTTGTTAGGAATTCATAGATCATTCTACCAACTTTTCCAGTTATTTTCTTATCATGCATTTTGTGTGCTATTACACCATGGTCACACTTGTCAAAGGCTTTTGCAAAGCCTGTGTATATTACATCTGTGATTTGTTTGTCTTCTAGAGCATCCAGGACTTTGTCATAGTGGTCCAGTACAGTGGACCCTCGGTTAACGAATACCCCGGAAATCGTGCAATTATGTAAGTATAATTTTGTAAGTTCTTGTGGAAGTGTAGTTTTGGGGGTCTGAAATAGACTAACCTACATGACATTATTTCTTAAGGACGTAAATTCGTTCGGTAATGGCACTTGAGCAGGCTTCTGCAATGAATTTTTTTCGTTAACCGAGGGTCCACTGTAGTTGGGACACGCAGGAGCAACCTGATCTAAACCCGTGTTGCCCTGGGTTGTGTAACTGATGGGTATCTAGATGAGTGGCACTCTTGCTTCTTAGAACCCTCTCAAAAATTTTTATTATGTGGAATATTAGTGCTATTGGTCTGTAGTTTTTAGCTATTGCTTTACTGCCCCTTTGTGGAGTGGGGCTGTGTCTGTTGTTTTTAGCAGCTGTGGGATGACCCCTGCATCCATGCTCCCTCTCCATAGAATGCTAAAAGCACATGATAGAGGCTTTTTGCAGTTCTTGGTGAACACAAGAGTTCCATGACTGGACCTGGGGCAGAGTGCATGGGCATATCATTTATCGCATTTTTATAATAATAATAATAATATTTTTATTTCATTGCAAGTTTACATTGAAATTTTGTAATTACAATCATGAATTGAAGTGCAAAGAGAGCCACTATCATGCCATGGCATTATGGGCAGACTAAATCTAATAGCTTATAGACTACTTAATACTAGAGAAAATTATTAAGATTGTTTTAGTTAACCCTTTCAGGGTCCAAAGCCATTTTTGGAAGGCGATGTAACATCCCCCCAATGAAAAGCAGGGGTGCCACTAGCACGTTGAGGGACAACACAATAAGTGTCAGGGGCCCAAGATTGTTCAACTGCCTCCCAGCATACATCAGGGGGATTACCAACAAACCCCTGGCTGTCTTCAAGCAGGCACCGGACAGGCACCTAAAGTCGGTACCTGACCAGCCAGGCTGTGGTTCGTACGTTGGACTGAGTGCGGCCAGCAGTAACAGCCTGGTTGATCAGGCTCTGGTCCAACATGAGGCCTGGTCACAGACCGGGCCGCAGGGGCGTTGACCCCTGGAATTCTCTCCAGGTAAACTCCAGGTGTGCCAGTGTCTAAGAATAAAAAAAAAAAAACTCCTATTTTTTCTTATGAAATGGTAGAGAATCTTTTTCTGAAGGTAATAAAACAAAAAGTACGAAATTTGATTGAAAATTGATGAAATTATGTTCTCGCGAATTTTGATGTGTCAGCGATATTTACACATCGGCGATTTTGCTGACTTTGACTCCCATTTTAGGCCAATTACATTATTCCAGTCGACCAAATTCTTAGCTATTTCACTAGTATTACTTCTATTCTATCGATTGAGCACAAGAAATCGCCCAGTCAACTGTTTCAACTCCAAAATAAAGTGATTGGAAATTGGTAATTTAGCCAATTTAACTCAAAGTTCAAAATATTCCAATTTCAAAATAGGGTGCAGAATAAACAATGCAGGCATTCCTGGCACCAAACTAACATTTCCTCTGTTCATTAGATACGTTTTCAGTCTTTACAAATGAATTCCATTTTTATTTTTTATTCACATAATGAATTTTTATTCAAACAAAAAAATGGAAGATTTACTGTTATGCAATATTATAATAATTGTACATATAATATCACCACATTTGTGAACGTATATTAGACCCACCAGCTGGCACGTATTAGACGAGTGAGGTCATTTGTTTACTCTTGAACATCAGCAAAAATTTAACATTTCTGCTACTTTGAGCTCAGTTTCAAGCCATTTCCAGTGTTAAAACCAATCAAAATCATCTCTATATCTGTAATATATCTTCCATTCTATCAAATGAGACCAAGAAATCGCAAATATAACTATAAAAAGTATATGAAAAAACACTGCAAAATCGCTGTTTTAATCGAAAATTACGGTTTCAGTTTTTTTCTCTCATTATGCACTGTGTGCTGCAGAATTTGTTTTATGTGGTGCACACTTACCACATAGATGTATTCTCTCATATCCAGGCCCAAATTTACCGCTCAAAGCTTATCTGAGTGAGCTGAGCTCATGACGTAGAACTACGGTTTGGACCCAGAACTCAAAGCCATAGAACTATGGCACAGACCCTGAAAGGGTTAAGGGAACAAATTCGTTCGGTAATGGTACTTGAACAGCCTTCTGGAATGAATTATGACCGAAACTCGGGGGTCCACTGTAATTTGGGTTTCTTTCAGTTTTATTTATGGCTTTTAGTTCTTCCCACGTTTCTTGTCTCCTGTAAACAAACAAACAAACAAACAAATTTTATTTCATTGCAGGTTACATGGGTATCGGTAGTTACAATGTAAATTGAGTGCAAAGAGAGCCACTGACATGCCATGGCATTAGGGGCAGCTTATTCTAGTCCTTAAAAACTATGTACTTAATATTAGAGAAATTTATTGAGTTTATTCTAGTTAAAAATTATTTTCAAAATTACAATATGATGAAATTTTACTGTTTAAATTATTATATAATGATATTAGATATTAGATTGTTACAGGTGTTAAGATTCTTGAATGATAATATGGAATTGAGATTATCTTAAGGAAAATAACATTGAGCATTTTTGACATTAACTTATAATATGAGTAGGGGGTAACATAATAGTAACATATTGTTAAAAATTGAGATTATCGTATAGGAAAGTAACAATGAGCATTTTTCAAAGTAGTTTATAGTATGATCATTTAGTTTTGGGTGAGTAGGTGGTTTTTGAGTTGAGTCTTAAATTGATTTTCAGACAAGATTATCTTAATATTTACTGGTAATGAATTCCAGATTCTGGGGCCCTTTATGTGCATAGAATTTTTACATCGGTTGATATGAACACGGGGTATATCAAAAAGTGATCTGTGTCTTGTGTTGTGGTCATGGGTCCTATTAAAGTTGGTGAGGAGAGATTTGAGCAGAGGCTTTATATTAGAGTGTAAAGTTTTATATATGTAGTAGGCACAAGAGTAAGTATGAATGTTCTTTACGGTGAGTAGTTTGAGACTTTTGAATATTGGTGGAGTATGCTGTCTAGAGTGGGAATTTGTTATCATTCTGACTGCGGCCTTTTGTTGTGTTATGAGTGGTCTAAGGTGATTTAACGTTGTTGATCCCCATGCACAGATTCCATAGGTGAGATACGGGTAGATAAGTGAATGATATAGTGCAAGGAGAGCTGATTGAGGTACATAA
>WNWK01045845.1:0-14557 GCA_009830355.1 Cherax destructor | reverse complement strand
ATTTTTTCTTTACTGCTGGGCACCCGGGCTGTCGTGGGCTTCTTGATAATTTTATTAACCTCTTCATGTCTTGCAATTTTTCCCCTCGGATTTACAGCACACAAGACCATGGTACCTGAATCGGTCTGCTGTTTCCCCTCCCCAAAACACCTGTTTCGGCGAGAATGGGGGCGGCAAGTCGAAGGGAAACCCTGCAGATAGTCTGTGGGTCGGGGGGCGGTGCCAAGGCTGGAGTTGGGAACAGCCAACAGAAAGTCGCCTGCATGGGGCTCCCTGCCAGGAGGCGGGCTCTACCCTTTCCCCCGACACACTCTGAAGCATTGTTGAGGCTATGTTCTCACTATTGAGCCATCCCAGTGTGACTGTTTGTAGTTTTTGGGGGTGCAGTCTAGTTTCAGATCCTGTTAGATTACCCCAGATCATGGCCCCCTCAACGAACTTTTGGTCATGGACTCCAATCTTGTCCATAAGATTTCGGGGAGAATCGTTGCAACAAGCCCTTTGGGATGCAACGCATGGGAGGGGAAAGGAGGTAGCGCAATCTGTGATGACTTGCGGACACCAATGCCTCCTAGTCTGACTGGGGTGTAGTTTGGGTTTCCCACTGCCCATCTTCTAGGTAAGGTTAAGTACTTTCTAAATCTGTCTCAGGATACTGTAAATTTTCGTGCAGTATAGGGTTATCATATGAAGGTGAAATCTTAGGAAATATGTTAACCTGGGCAGACTCAAGCACTTGGTAAAAAGGTACAAGGCATCGGGGTGTCAAGATTGCCATTCTTCTCACTTTCCAGTTTCTTCCTGAAATTGTGTCAATAGCATTGCTTCCCAGAGGTGCTCCAAGCAAGACACTATTAGTAGGGGCAATGACTGTTGCTCCTGGTATTTTTATCTCACTGCATCTATCACTTGTTGATTGACTGAGATGATTTCCCTTTGGATGGATTCAGGGTGAGACCCATTTCCTGTCCCCGTGTCATCACCTGTGTAAAATCATCTAGAAAAAGGGCTCCTTTGTACCTGCTAGTGTGCCCATCTAGGGAAACCCGATGTTTAGCTCACTGGCGTCTTACTGTGATTTCCCCATTTCCTTGAGAACCCCAAAGCCCGGGTTTTGTCTTGCCATACAGGTAAAACTTACGATTTTGGTTTAAAAAACAACGCTCTTCTTGCCGAAAAAAGGGAAAGGTTTGTGTATAAAATTTCAAAAAATGATTCTGAATTAAAAAAAAAATATTCATTGTGTTTGTTTATTATTAAATCATTGTAAACTTATAAAAAATATATCTTTTGGATTAGGCTAAATTAACTTCCCTTGTTATAATAAGGTTAGGTAAGTTTTAAAGGTTCTTTTTCAAAATTATTAATTTTACATTAACAAAAATGAAAAAAAACTTTTTAAAGTATAAAGAAAATTTTTTAAAAAAGGCTTAATTTTCAATGAGTTCTTGATAATTGACCAGTTTCCCTTTTCGGCACCCCCCCACACACACACACACACACACACACACACACACACACACACACACACACACACACACACACACACACACACACACATACTGAGAAGCCCCAGTGTACAGACACCAAAGATTTTCCCCGGGGGTTATTTATAGCGGGTAACGTATATGCACGAAATGAATGTGTATACAACTTTTTTAGGGAAAAGAGATTTTACATGGGGAAACATTATTTTGTATACTGTAAGAAAAGGATATCTCAAGTGTAGACACAAAAATTATCTCTGTATATCTACCAAGGGTGTATCTCATGGGTATATACCCCAGAATTTCTCTCTCTGTCTCTCTCTCAGTCTCTCTCTCAGTCTCTCTCTGTCTCTCTCTCAGTCTCTCTCAGTCTCTCCCCAGTCTCTCTTTGTTTTGTTTTTCTCTGTCTCTCTCTGTTTCTCTCTCTCTTTTCTCTCTCTCTGTCTATCTCTCTGTCTTTGTTATCTCTCTGTCTCTCTGTTCCCCTCTCTGTCTCTCTCTCTGTCTCTCTCTCTTTCTCTCTGTCTTCTCTTTCTCTCTCTCTGTCTCTCTCTGTTTTCTCTCTTTCTCTCTGTCTCTCTCTCTTTTGTCTCTGTCTCTCTCTCTCTCTCTCTCTCTCTCTCTCTCTTTTGCATCTCTCTGTTTTCTCTCTGTCTCTCTTTGTCTCTCTCTATGTCTCTCTCTCTTTTCTTCTCTCTCTGTCTCTGTTCCTCTTTTCTTCTCTCTGTCTTTTGTCTCTCTCCTCTCTCTCTCTGTCTCTCTTTTGTCTCTCTCTCTCTCTCTCTGTCTCTCTGTCTGTCTCTCTCTCTTCTCTCTCTTTGTCTCTCTGTCAGTCTCTCTTTGTCTCTCTCTCTCTGTCTCTCTCTCTGTTTCTCTCTCTGTCTTTGTTTTCTCTCTCTGTCTCTCTTTGTTTCTCTCTCTGTCTCTCTGTCTCTCTCTTTCTCTCTCTCTGTCTCTCTCTCTGTCTCTCTCTCTGTCTCTCTTTGTCTCTCTCTCTCTCTCTCTCTCTCTCTCTTTTTCTCTCTGTTTTCTCTTTCTCTCTCTGCTATGAAATAAAGGACAAACTTTTTTTTTGTGGTGTCAGTCAGGGTGCCTAAAAAGGTGTAGTCGGACCTGTCATGCAAGGGACCTGTCATCTGAAATTTCCCCAATGTTCCACAGGGCCACTGTGGCCTTATCCCTGGCCTCTCGGGCCACAGTGGCCCCAAAACCCCCCTCCTGGAGCCATCAGGGGGCCCCACCCCCCCCCTTCCCATCACCCCAACATATGCAAATGAAGAAAAATGGATTACATGTCATCAAAATTATGACGGAGTTTATGGAGATGGACGATTGAATTATTTATTTTTTAGAGGGGGGGGGCGTCCCCCGATGCCGGTAAGGGATCTTGCTCCAAGGTTTGGGTTCTTCCATTTTTTTTGGACCGAATGTGATTCCTCTTATGTTCCCTACGAGTTTACTTTTCCCACAGAATAATAATAATAATTATAATAATAAAAAAAAAAAATAATAATATACCACAATAATAATAATATGCCATCAATAATAGTAATATAATAATACTTTTATTTAAAGTTAAATGGCTTTTTTGTATTTATATATATATATATATATATATATATATATATATATATATATATATATATATATATATATATATATTTTTTGGGGATATTTGTATATATTTTATATATACTTGGTCATATTTTTATACTAATGAGCGAGTGGGAAAAAAAGCAATACAAACATTGACAAGGGAAATTTTATGTATCGCTTTTTTTTCATGTTTGAAATTTGATATTTTGAATTTTTTTATATATGTATACTTTATTTATTATTTTGTGTTTCTGTGTGTGTGTGTGTGTGTGTGTGTGTGTGTGTGTTTTTACCACCAGTTGTGGTTGCAGAGGTCGAGTGCCCGGCCCCCCGCCCCACTGGCCGCTCTGGGTCCTCTCCCCGCCATGAGCTTTATCATACCTCTTCAAAGCATGTATGGAACCGCCCCCTACATCGCTTCCCGCTATTCCACTTCCCACAACTCTGTGACTAAAAAATATTTCCCAACACCCCGTGATTCATCAGTCTTCAACTTCCAACGTGTCCCCTTTTGTGTGTCCCATCTCTGGAACATTCTGTCTTTTTCACCTTGTCAATTCCTCTCAGTATCTTATATGTCGTTATCTTCCCCCTATCTCTCCTGTTTTCCCCGTGTCGTCAGGTCGTTTTCCCCAACCTCCCCTTTAAGGCATACCCCTTGCTCCGGGAATAGTCTTGATGAAAACCCTTTTAAATTTCTCAGCTTCTTTACTGCTTGGCTTGATGTGGGTTCCAAACTGGTCTTCCGTATGGGCCTAACGTACCCCGTGTCGGGGTCCGAACGATTCTTTATTAAGATGTCGGAATGTGTTCTTAGGTTTGCTAGGCGTCCGTATGCTGCAGCAGTTATTTGGTTGATGTGCGCCTCAGGAGATGTGCCTGGTGTTATACTCCCCCAAGATCTTTTTCTTGATTGAGGTTTGTAGTCGGGTGGCCCCCTAACTGTACTCCGTCTGCGGTCTTCTTTGCCCTTCCCCAATGTTCATGACTTTGCACTTGGTGGGGTTAAACTCCAGGAGCATATTGCTAGAAGGCTTGCAGCCTGTCCAGATCCTTTTTAGTTAAGCCTGGTCCTCGTCCATTGAATTCTTCTCATCAACTGCAAACAGGGACACTTCGGAGTCTATTCCTTCCGTCATGTCGTTCACAAATACAGAAACAGCACCGGTCCTAGGACTGACCCCTGTGGAACCCCACTCGTCACCGGCCCTCTGACACCTCGCCACGTACCATGACTCGCTGCTGTCTTCCTGACAGGTATTCCCTGATCCATTGTATGCCTTCCCTGTTATCCCTGCCTGGTCCTCCCCGCTTCTGCACTAATCTCTTGGTGAAACTGTGTCAAACGCCTTCTTACAGTCCAAGAATATGCAATCACCCACCCCTCTCTCTCTTGTCTTACGCTGTCACCCTGTCGTAGAACTCCAGTAGGTTTGTGACACAGGATTTCCCCTCCCGAAACCTGTTGGCCGTCGTTGATAAGCTATTCCTTTCTAGGTGCTCCACCCTCTTCTCCTGACTATCTTCTCCATGACCTTGCATACTATACATGTCAGTGACACTGGTCTGTAGTTTTTGTGCTCGTTTGCTCCTTTTTAAAATGGAACTACATTTGCTGTCTTCCATACCTCTGGTAGTTGCCCTGTTTCATAGAAGTGTTGAAGATCGTTGTTAGGGGGCAAGCTCCTGTTCCCTCTCCCGGACCCATGGAGAGATGTGTGTGTGTGTGTGTACTCCTCATTGTGGGTGCAGGGTCGAGTTATAGCTTTGTGCGTGTTTGTGCGTTTACATGTTGCATGTGTGTAATTACGTATTTGTAGCTGTGTAACAGAGTTTTTTATATATATATATATATATATATATATATATATATATATATATATATATATATATATATATATATATATATATATATATTATATTTTATATATATATATTTTTATGTCAATTCGAATAAGTAAAACTTGATTTTTGGGTTAATGCAATGCCCTTTCTTGCCAAAAAGCAGTGAAAATTTTTGTATGCAATAATTTCAAAATCATTCTGAATCTAACGAAGAAAATATATTTCATTGTGTTTGTTTATTATTAAATTATTGTAAACTTATATAAACTATAATTAGTTGGATTTGGCTAAATTAAATTGCGCTTGTTATAATAAGGTTAGGTAAGTTTTATAAGATTCTTTGGTACAAAATTATTAATTTTTACATTAACATAAATGAAAAAAAAAATATCTTTAAACGTATAGGAGACAATTTTAGAAACTACTTAATTTATCAATAAGTTTCTTGGGTATTTTAGATCTCTTCAAATATCTGTTTCTATGTACACTATTATTCTTCACATCAAGATAGAGTTAAACTGTCGATATTCTCATCAATTTTTTTGAGGATTTACGTATTTATAGTCCAGAATTCTTAGATGAAGAAATCTCCAAAATTTATGAAATAGCTAATGATCTAAAATACCCAAGAAACTTAATTGATAAATCTTTTAAATTGCCAGAAATACTTTTTACATTCCAAAAATGGACAACCAACCTAATTCAACTAAAAATATGTTGGTTCTCCCTTACCATTAAAACTTGGTTGATATGCCTTCTTTTCTTAAGACTTTTAATATCAAAGTTGTATTTTAAATTCTTGATACAGTAAAAAACTTGATAAAAAATTCCCCACAAAATGCTGATGGATGTCTATAAGATTCCTTGTAGAATTTGCGATAAAGTTGATTACGGTCAAACTGGTGAAAGTCTTGAACTAAGATTAAAACAACATAAATACTATAGCATTACAACTGGACAAGATTCTAATGCTCTATTTATTCATGTGAGAGATTTTAACCATCCAATTGATTTTCAAAAAGCTAAGAAAGTTGTATCAAGCAAGTCCATGGTTGACAGGAATATAATAGAATCATGTTTCATAAAAAGCAGTTTTGAAAGTAATATGAATATTTCTTTTGGTTTATATAAATTGTTTTCTTTTATAATTAATAAAATTTGGGAAGAATTTAATGATACATTTGACAAGTAAAAAATATTAATGCTTGGGTGGAGTATCGGTTGTGTTTCACAGAGTCGGGTGTTGTCACGCGACTGTGAGGTGTAGTCTTGTTGTTGTGACGTGATTGTGAGGTGTAGTCTTGCCCTTATATGCCTTCTTGTTGATGTTTTGTCTTTTATAGTTCCTTAGAATTTTTAGAATTTCACTATTTTTTTCACGGTGGTTGTTCTGCATATTGTGATATCACCTGTTTACTGTGATTTTATTGCATATATATATATATATATATATATATATATATATATATATATATATATATATATATATATATATATATATATATATATATATATATATATTATATATATATATATATATATATATATATATATATATATATATATATATATATATATATATATATATATATATATGTATGTATGTATGTATTTCCATTGGCTGCAGCAGTTGATATTTCCTCCTTCAATACATTCTGGTCATCCACTATGTCTGTTAATGGTTCCGTTATTCTTTTCACTCCACTTTTTCCACAGTTTGCAACTGTGACTTCTTGTTATCACTGTTGCTAAGAAATCTTTATCTAACCTTTCAAGCACGTTCAAGACCTTATATATGTGGTTATCATGTCTCTTTTTTCCTGCTATCAACCAACATGGACAACTTAAATGTTTTCAACATTTCATCACAGTTCATATTACTCAACTCTAGCAGCCATTACGTAGCTCTTTTCTGAACATTTGTAACTTATCTACGTGTTTACAGGTGTGAGCATCACACATTCGCCTATTATAATTTTCCTAACATTAAGTTATAAACAGTTTTTAACACTTCACAATCCATATATTTGTAAGTTATTTTATTACCTGATAGTGTAGCATCTGAGTGTCTCACAATTTAACTTATATGATCTTCCAGTGATTATGTTTATTAATAATAACTCGTACGTGCACTTATCCATCTGATACTTTCAGTGTCAGATGGATAAATGGATCTAAATTCTTTATGAGGCCTAAATTCACTTTCTGCCATTTTCATTACATGACATTCTCATTAAATTCCATCATTTATCACTCCATGTGGTCAATGTATCCAGATCCTCTCGTAAAGATTTACAGTCATTTTCATTTACTTTACATAAGATTTTGCATCATTTGTGAACATTTTCAAATATATTTTAATTCCTTTTGGTAATTTTTTATATAAATCAGAAAGATTATTAGTTCAAGTACAGATGCTTGTGCGCCCCACTTGTCACATCTTCCCATGCAGACATTTTTTCTCATATAACTGTTCTCATTTTTCCTCTCAAAGTCTCTCATTAGCTGTAATAATTATCTAATTCCTCTTATATGTTGCTAATTCATTGTCGTTTTATACAGAACTTCTATCAAATCCATCATTTAAGTCCATGTAAATACAATCTGCCTTTCCATATCTTCTTGAAAATTTCAGTATTTTTCATATAACTTTAACAGATTTGCATCATTGTGAACTTTCAAGATTTAAATCCAAATTGTTTACCAGTTAGATAGTTATTAATTCAAGTGTTGACTCCACTTTAATCTCCCATGAGAATTTTTTCCAATAATTATCACATTGCCAACAAAACTCTCCTATAGCTTAATAAAGTTTCCTCTATCATCTCTTTTAAATGTAGGCATTTCAAATTAGCGCATCTTCCATAGAACTTTTCAAAAACCTTTTAAGTAGAATCTACTAAAAAATTGTTCAAATTGACAATTCCTAACTCCTCATATAATTAACAGTTGATTACAGAACCATAATCGTTACCCTCTGATCTTTTATAATTAATGCATCGTATAAAACTAAACAAAAGCATTCCACCTTTTGTCACAATTGTCTCAGCTGCTTCTCATGCTTTCTCCTTAATATACCAGTGTATCGTCTATTCTTGTCCCAGAAAAATGTTGCATATTAATAATTCTATTTTCTGGGACACCGCTGGCATCAACACTCTTCTTCCTTCACTTAGACACACACAAGTGAAGCAGTATCTTTAAATAGTGCTCCCAGGATTTAGCATTCTAGTGGCTGTCCTAAGATATTATTAGAGATCATCGTACGTGATTGCATCAGTGAACATACCTACAAGAGTGTAACAGCTTTCTAGAGTGTGAATAATGTGGTAAGATGAAGAATTTTACAATTTAAATTTGAATGCGAGTGTTGTTACTGGAAGCCTTGTGAGGGAGGGAAGCAATCAGCTGGTCAGGCTGCTGCCACCAGT
Organism: Cherax destructor; assembly: GCA_009830355.1. NCBI lineage: Eukaryota > Metazoa > Arthropoda > Malacostraca > Decapoda > Parastacidae > Cherax > Cherax destructor. The sequence goes on along the minus strand of WNWK01045845.1, from coordinate 6,198 downwards.
GTTGACACAAATAATAATAAAAAACATATTTAATGGGTTAAGGTTGTGACCTTAAATAAAAATAAATGCAAATAGTACTATCTGGTCGGTTATGGCAGCAGTGCAGTGATAAGGTCATAAATGAGTGATACAGAAAATAATAAATGAAAAAATTTAGTCAAAATCCCCAGCAGTTGTTGTGACTACAGTTAATATCATCAGGTTATGATTATGATCATAATACTAAAGAAAAAAAGAGTGAGTACCAAGTTATTAAAAGAAAAAAAATTGAATGCATGATAAAAGCTACGGAGGGAGTTACGAACTGAAGGAGTTCATAGAAGACACCAGCAGGAGCCTCCATTGCTGTGCAAACATCAGTTGCCTATGTGTGGCAGCGATTTTGGTTGGTATCTAAAGTCTCATAGGGTCTCGCCCTGCTGGCTGTATGCTATAGGATCACTATCTTACTAACTTTGAGTGCCAGGAGATAGATAGTGTGTAGCCTAGTGACCCCTTCCCCTCCTTTCTCAAAGAAGACAAGCTCATAAACGCGTACACAAACACGTGTACACCAGTATCATAGTAGTAAATATTAGTATATATTCATAAGGAATAGTGAGAAATAATTCTATAATCTTCAAAAGAGTAGCGTAGCCTAGTGTGAGAAAGTGACCCCTCCCTTTTTTTCAGAGACAGACAAGCACGTAAATGAACATACACACACATACGTAGTAAAGTGACCTCCCTTTTCTCAATGACTAAGAGACAAGCGCACACACATACACTTATATACACACACAAACACACACACACACACATACACACTTGTACACATACTCAGACAAAAATAACCTAACCTAACACATTAGCATATAAACCCACACACACATAACTTTACACAAAGCTGAAGGATCTAGAGCATCCTAACAGGATAAAAAATGGGATCTCAAAAGGAGGACGTAAAGGCAAGGGAACGGAGGATGGTTGGTCTGAAAGGAATGGGTAGAAAGGCTCAAGAACAAAATGGATCAAGAATGGGGAAAAAGGTTAAATGAGCATTGCAATAACGTGTTAGAGAAGATATCTGCAGAGAGCAAGAAGTGGGAATCACTAGCTGCAGCTGCTGAGGCAAAGGTACAAGACTGGAAAAGGAAATGGATGTGCTGAAGCAGGATATAATGAGGTCATCAGAGTGTCCAGGAGATGATAAGGGAAACAATGGAGATGCTTAAATCAGATCCAGAGATATGGAGGAAAAGAAATGGGAAGAAGAGAGGGAGAGGTCAGTAGTTATTCATGGGCTTCAGGAGGCTGAAGGAAAGACCTATAATGAAAGAAAGCATTGGGAGGAAAAAGAGATTAAGTGCATCATTACAATAACAGGAGAGAAGGACATGTCTCAGGTAGAAAATTTTCACAGACTTTGGGGGATGGGGGTATTGAGGGAAAAAATCGACCAATCAGATTGACATTCAAGACAGAAGTGGTATGAAACAGGATACTAAAACAGAAGCCACTGTTAAAGGACTCTCAAGAATATCAACAAGTGTACCTCAATCGAGACAGAACACGAAAAGAAAGGGAACAACTGAGAGTGAGAGTAAGACAAAACCAGTGGAAGAAAAGAGACAGGACAGGCTATGACAGACAGGAAAGCTCAGCCTCTGAGGGAACATCAAACAAATGATTACAGAAACCCCTCAACCCCTGTCACCACATATCAACCAAACACAATAACCAGAAACAAACCACACTTCACAGCCCTCATCCCCCAAGCACTAATTTCACAATCACAACAACCTCCCATAATATTCTACCCTGCCTCCTACACCCCCAGCCTGCACCATCCTCTTCCACCTCCCAAAATACAGTACTGGAAAAGAAGCTAAAGGTATGGTACACCAATGCAGATGGAATAACAAATAAGAGTGAAGAGTGGCAAGAACGAATCGTTGATGCATCACCTGACTTCATAGCAATAACAGAGACAAAATTTACAGGGATGATAACAGATGCAATCTTTTCAACTGGATATCAGATCCTGAGGAAGAGGGAGGAGTGGCACTGCTCATCAAAACCAGTGGAGTTTTGAGGAAATGGGTGGAATGGATAGATTGGAAACAGACGACTTCATTGTAGGAACACTTCAGACTGGGGGTCCAAAGGTGATGAAAGCAGGGATGTATAACCAACCACTGAACAGCAGGAGGCCAAAACAAGAGTATGAGTGCAATAGAGCAATGATGGATACACTAGCTGAAGTGGCCAGGAGGGTTCATATGGGTAGTACAAAATTACTCTCAATGGAGGATTTCAATCATAGATTGACTGGGAAAGTCTAGATCCACTTGGGGGACCAGAAATGTGGAGGGCTCAGATGTTGGAGACGTATTGGTGAACTTCATGCACCAACATGTTAGGGATACAACCAGAGAGAGAGGAAAGGATGTTGCAGCAAGGCTGGATCTCATATTCACTTTGAATAGTTCAGACATAGGGGATATCACACACGAAAGACCCCTTGGTGCTAGTGATCATGATGTTCTAAGTTTTGAATACCTTGTAGAGTTAACAGTGGTGAATGCAGCAGCACGAGATGGACGAGAGAAGCCAAACTTCAAGAAAGGGGATTACATATGCTTGAGAAGATTCCTGCATGAAGTGCAGTGGGAAAGAGAACTAGAGGAAAAGAAGTAAATGAAATGATGGAACTAGTAACCACTAAGTGCAGGGAGGCAGAGCAGTTCATAACACAGGGTAACAGAAAAAAATGGTAAGACCAGAGTGAGCCCATGGTTTAACTGGAGGTGTAAAGAGGCCAAAGCCAAGTGTGCTAGAGCATGGAAAAAATGTAGAAGGCAAAGGACTCAAGAAAACAAGGAATTGAGCAGAAGAACCAGAAACGAATATGCTGGGATAAGGAGAGAGGCCCAGAGGCAATACGAGAACGACATAGCATCAAAGACAAATCTCAACCAAAGTTGTTATACAGTCACATTAGGAGAAAAACAACAGTCAAGGACCAGGTAATCAGGCTGAGGAAAGAAGGAGGGGAGCTCACAAAGAGTGACCAGGAAGTATGTGATGAACTTAACACAAGATTTAGAGAAGTATTCACTATAAACACAGAAATGCTTCCAGCAAACCATGGAGGTAGGGTGCACCAGCAGGTGCTGGACACAATACACATTAACCAGGAGGAGGTGAAGAAACTGCTAGGTGAACTAGATACCTCAAAGGCGGTGGGCCCAGATAACATATCTCCATGGATCCTGAGAGAGGGAGCAGAGGAACTGTGTGTGCCGCTAGCAGCAATCTTCAATAAATCTTTCGAAACTGGGCAATTGCCTGAGGCGTGGAAGACAGCAAATGTAGTTCAAATTTTTAAGAAAGGAGACAGACAGGCAGCGTTAAACTACAGACCAGTGTCACTGACTTGTATAGTATGTAAAGTCATAGAAAAGATGATCAAGAGAAGAGTGATGGAACTCATTGAAAGGATTGGCTCATACATGACAATCAGCACGGCTTCAGAGATGAGAAATCCTGTGTCACAAATCTACTTGACTTCTACGATAAGGTAACAGAAGTAAGACAGAGAGAGAGAGAGGAGGGTAGATTGCATGTTTTTGGACTGCAAGAAGGCTTTGACACAGTACCACACAAGAGACTGGTACAAAAATTAGAGGAGCAGGCAGAATATTTCGGAAAGTACTGCAGTGGATCAGGAATACCTGACAGGAAGGAAACAACGAGTCTTGGAACGTGAGAAAGTGTCAAAGTGGGCGCATGTGTCGAGTGGGGTTCCATGGGTCAGTCCTAGGTCCGGTGCTGTTTCTTGTATACGTGAATGACATGATGGAAGGAATAGATTCAGAAGTGGCGCTGTTCACTGATCATGTGAAACTGATGAGGAGAATACAGGCGAGCGAGGATCAGCTAAGATTACAAGGATCTGGACAGACTACAAGTCTGGTCCGACAAATGAAGATTGGAGAAGGACAAAGAAGACCGCAGAGGGAGTACAGGTTAGGGGATCAAAGGCTGCAAACGTCACTTAAAGAAAAGGATCTTGGGGTAAGCATTATAACGAACATGTCCCTGAGGTACACAGTCAAAAACAGGTGCAGCATGTGGGCGCTTGGCAAACCTGAAAAAGCATTTCGACATCTGAGTAAGGAATCATTCACGACATTGTACACCGTGTACGTCAGGCCTATACTGGAGTACGCAGCACCAGTATGGAACCCACATTAGTAGAACACGTCAAGGAATTGGAGAAAGTGCAAAAGTTTGCAACAAGATTAGTCCTGGAACTGAAGGGTATGTCTTATGAGGAAAGATTAAGGACACTCAACCTGATGACACTAGGGGATAGGGAGGACATGAAAACGACGTATTAAATACTGTGTGTGTGTGTGTGTGTGTGTGCGTGTGTGTGCGCGTATATACGTGTATTTGTGTGTCCCTGTGCGTTGCACATCACCGTCTCACTGTTAGACTAGAATAATTTAAACTTCACCTCGCACCAGACATGACACACACTCTCTCTCTCCATTTCTCTCTCTCTCTCTCTCCCTTTCTCTCTCCGCTAATTCCAAAAATCTGTAGTTATAAATCTAACAGTTTAATATTAATCTCACTGCGCAACTCTCAAAAAACTTCCTTTAATTTTTCAGTTGTTGCCTTGTAACAACTGATGACGTACTGAGAAGTGTGAAAGTACTTGAGCTAAAGATTTCCCGTGGCTTGTCCTGCATAGTTAAGATCGTTTGCATATATATTATATATATATATATATATATATATATATATATATATATATATATATATATATATATATATATATATATATATATATATATATTATATACATATATAAAATTTAAGGTGTTTGTTTACATTGTGAAGAATGAGGTTATAGTAATGGCGGACGAGGCTACTTGTCTCCTCCTCAGCCTTGTGCCCCGAAGAAGCTGATTTTGCCAAAGGAAACCAAAAGCAATAATTTATATTGAAGGAATAAAGAGAGAGATCTCCGGTGAGAAGCTTACAACTCAGCTGATGCGAGTCAGCTTGCCGGAGTCTGGTCACATACTGCTGGTTTTCCACTACGTTGAGCCAGGCCACCAATTTGGCAGGTCTTGAGGCGGGTCAGGTCGACGAGGTGAGCTATTTTATGGCCTAGACGCCACAGCTGTCTGCTCATGCTTCTTAAGTTGGGGAGAGAATGGGGAAGGTGGTAATGTGTGCTGGGAGGAAGGTGGTAATGTGTGCTGGGGAGGAAGGTGGTAATGTGTGCTGGGGAGGGAGGTGGTAATGTGTGCTGGGGAGGAAGGTGGTAATGTGTGCTGGGGAGGGAGGTGGTAATGTGTGCTGGGGAGGGAGGTGGTAATGTGTGCTGGGGAGGAGGTGGTAATGTGTGCTGGGAGGAGGTGGGAATGTGTGCTGGGAGGAAGGTGGTAATGTGTGCTGGGAGGAAGGTGGTAATGTGTGCTGGGGAGGAAGGTGGTAATGTGTGCTGGGGAGGAAGGAGGTAATGTGTGCTGGGGAGGAAGGTGGTAATGTGTGCTGGGGAGGAAGGTGGTAATGTGTGCTGGGAGGAAGCTGGTAATGTGTGCTGGAGGAAAGGTGGTAATGTGTGCTGGGGAGGAAGGTGGTAATGTGTACTGGGAGGAAGGAGGTAATGTGTGCTGGGGAGGAAGGTGGTAATGTGTGCTGGGGAGGAAGGTGGTAATGTGTGCTGGGAGGAAGGAGGTAATGTGTGCTGGGAGGAAGGTGTAATGTGTGCTGGGGAGGAAGGTGGTAATGGTGCTGGGGAGGAGGAGGTAATGTGTGCTAGGGAGGAAGGTGGTAATGTGTGCTGGAGGAAGGTGGTAATGTGTGCTGGGGAGGAAGGTGGTAATGTGTGCTGGGAGGAAGGAGGTAATGTGTGCTGGGGAAGAAGCTGGTAATGTGTGCTGGGGAGGAAGGTGGTAATGTGTGCTGGGAGGAAGGAGGTAATGTGTGCTGGGGAAGAAGCTGGTATGTGTGCTGGGAGGAAGGTGGTAATGTGTGCTGGGGAGGAAGGAGGTAATGTGCTGGGGAGGAAGGTGGTAATGTGTGCTGGGGAGGAAGGTGGTAATGTGTGCTGGGGAGGAAGGTGGTAATGTGTGCTGGGGAGGAAGGTGGTAATGTGTGCTGGGGAGGAAGGAGGTAATGTGTGCTGGGAAAGCT